>QEPC01011901.1:28407404-28522048 GCA_003113815.1 Sphenodon punctatus | reverse complement strand
GTCCCACAGCCCAGCCCAGCAGCCACAGCAGGTCCGGCTCCAGGAGGACGTGGCTCCTCGCCGCTACAACTTTCTGTGGATTGCTGCTGGCTCCTCCGGTTAAGTAGGGTGGGAGGGAAGCGGTCTCTTCCCCCGCAAGGCTGCACGCTGCAGCCCCAGGCTCGTTGGGCTGGGCTTGCAGACAGACACCCCTCCCGGGAACGAGGCAAGCCACACTACAAAGGTCGTGCCCGCTGCCCGCTTGCAGCCTGCACCTCCTCGTTTTTTAAACCCACTGCTTTGAAGGGATTGCGGAGGGCAGAAGTGCCTTAAACTTCTTCCGCTTGTGTCAGTGACTGAGCTCAGAGTCTGTGCCCAGCCCAATCACCGTGCTGCGTGGCTCAGCAACACAAAACAAACAAACAAACTAAAAACCAAGAAGGACAAAAGAAGAGGCTCGCTGACCCCCTGGGAGTGCGTCGCGGACCCCTAGGGGTCCACGGACCACAGTTTGGGAACCACAGACTGAATAAATGCAAGACAGGTCGGTATGAGGAGGCATGGCAGTGAGTTGGGTGGGAGTAGATAGGACAAAGGAACTACAGCCCTCTCTCTAGATACTTTGGCCTGTCTGCTTAACATTTGCTCAGTCTGGATATTTCTGAATTGCTCCCTGCCTGAGGAAGGGCCCCGTGTGCCCCAACCTTGCCTGTTTTCACCAACAGAAGTTGGTGCAATAAAAGATTTCATTTGAACTACTTCATCTCGTGTACTGGTCAGAAGAGGAAAGTAGCAAGGGCTTCTTGTGGCGTGGAAGTGTGTGCTGGCACAATCACTTCCTCTAGAATTGTATGTTGTAGAAGGCAGATATAAAATATACGTGAGTGTTAGACAAGTCGTACTAAATAATAACAATCCCTTCTGAAAACCTGCCCCTTCCGTCCGTCTCTCTGTAGCTCCTCATTCCCATAGACCTGTCACAGATACCTCTTCTTCCCTCCTTGACTTGGAACTCTGCCTCCATGACCTGGGCCGTTCTTAGACGGGCGCACGACCCGCTCGCGCGTGGCTTCAAAAATACCACGAGGCGGGATTACATGAGACGCCGCCGGGGATCATGCGCATGGGAGGGGGACGCGCATTCGTTTCCAACCGCAAATTACCTACCTCGATCGCCAACCCGGTCGATTCGCGGCAGGAAAAGAATGCGCGTCCCCCTCCCATGCGCATGATCCCCAGCGGCGTCTCGTGTAATCCCGCCTCGCGGTATTTTTTGAAACCATGTGTGAGCAGGTCGCGTGCTCGTCTAAAAACAGCCCTGGACTTTTACTTCTCTCAAACTACTGTAGCTGGCCACTGTCGGAGACAGGATGCTGGGCTTGACTGACCGCTGATCTGAGCCAGTCTGGCACTGACTGTTCTTATGTTCTCTGTAAATAAGCTAAGCACGTGCTCCTGTGACTTTGTCTTTTCCTAGGTTCCCCTCTCCCTTGTAAGCCCCTTGGGGAAGGGACCTTTCTCCAACTACTGATTGTACAGCACCAAGTACATTGCTTGTGCTATATCAATCAATCCATATTTATTCAAAATGCTTGACCATAGGTCTTGGCATATACACAAAAAACAAACAAATACATACAAGATAAAATAGAAAAATAAACGGCTTGTGCTATATAAATTTTAATAATAGTTTTAAAAATGTTGTTTTCCGAGCCTGTAAAAGCGTTCAAACCTAATTCATGTTAATAACACAGTTGGTGCCATACTGGGTCAGACCAATGGTCTATCCCAGTCCAGCATCTTGTCTCCCGTGGTGGCCAATCTTGGTTGATTCAGAGAAGTATCCGACAAGTCACACTGGAGTGATCCGTTCCCTGCTGCCCCCTTCCAACAGTTAGAGGGTGTGTCCTTGACCCTTACTTGGCGAATTGCTATTAATGGATCTATAAGAACATGAGAAGTGCCACACTGGGTCAGACCAATGGCCAATCTAGCCCAGCATCCTGTCTCCGACGGTGGCTTGGGAGCAGCACCCAACAGGTCACAATGGGGGATCCATTCCCTGTTGTTTTTCCCCCAGCTCCCGTCATGTTCCCTGATCCTGTCTGGCTAATAGCTGCTAATGGATCTATCTTCCAGAAACTTGTCCAAACCTCTTTTAAACTCAGCTCTAGTACTGGCCCTTACCACAGCCTCTGGCAGCAGATTCCACAACCCAATTATACGCTGAGTGAAAAAATATTTTATTTGTTTTAAACTTGCCACCCATGAGTTTCATGGAGTGTCCCCTAGTTCTAATACTAGCTGAGAGGGTAAATAACCGCTCCTTGTTTATTAGTTCCACCCCACTCATGATTTTATAGACCTCTATCCTATCTCTTCAGTTGTCTCTTCTCCAAGCTGAAGAGCCCCAACCTACCAAGCCTCTCCTCATACGGGAGCCCTTTCATGCCCTGGATCATTTTTGTTGCCCTTCTCTGCACCTTTTCTAGTTCCGCTATGTCTTTTTTGAGATGGGGCGACCAGAACGGCACACGATATTTGAGGTGCGGTTGCACCATTGATCTATCCTCCAAGAACTTAGCCAATCCTTGGTTAAACCCATCCACGCTACTGTCCTTGACCACATCCTTATCCGACAAGTTCTGAAAGTTAATTGTATGTTGAGTGGGGAAAAAATACTTTCATTTATGTTAAGTGCAAGTCTCTCACTTTCTTTAAATTATACGTGAGGATGTTGCCTGGTGGTAACTGAAGTTCTGGGCAATAATTCTTCCTTTGTAGGAGACAGAGTGCTTATTCTTGTCTGGATGAAATAGATCACAGCCGCGATTACAGTAGCGTCTCCATCTCCCCTGGAACAACGGGACTTGGCTGCGTTCCCTTTATTTTTACATTAAAACTAATCAGACGAGATTCTCCTCTTTCCTAAAGAATGAAGCGATGTTGGAAAATAGAGAAAGGATTCCGAGAAGCTATTTAATCTGCACAAGCTTCTTGTTGCTCTAGCTGTAGTTGTGGGCAGGGGACAAGGGCTTGAGGGCAGGCTTGGGTGTGGGCCTCCTCCAAACATCGGAATGTGTGACAGCAGGCACATCCTGACCCGTCCATTGCAAAAAGGGAAATGCTGCCCCAGTTAATTCTGGTGTTCAGGTAAAGAAGACCTATCCTTCGGGATTGTCGATCCATATCGTATACATAGGATGTTTCTAGTGGACACCTTGAGCCCCATGTATTGGGAGTTCCTGCAGAATCCCCCCACCCCTGCCAAGACATGGGGGCTTCTGCGCTTGCCAGTAACTGTAACTAAGTCTAGCGTGAGGATCCTCTGGCCCAACGGCCAAATGTGGGCCACGCCATGTTTTTATACGGCCCCTTTCCGGTTCTTGAATCAGGCTCCGGTTCCTATCTCCCGCTACTGAAAGGCTGAGCTCCGGAGGTAAAGGAGCAGAGATGAGGGCATGCGCGCAGGGAGAGGGGGCACAGACCCATGATCTGGGCTGGGCCCTCCTTTTTTTGAATGCACCCTGACGGTGTTGGTAACTTATTCTTTTTCCAATATTTTAATGTATAGTAAGAAACTGTGTGTCGTGTTTTGTGGGGATGGGGCTGGTACAATGATTCCCTCTCCTAATGAATGCCGTTCATGCAACATATGACCCAGTGAAAGGCCTCCGCCGTTGCTATACGATAAGTTAATTTTGTTTGCTTTGGTTTTGTAACAAAGAAGCTCTCTTTGCCTTCTAGGAAATGTTGGAAGCAGCTGCTGTGTGATGTGCATATCAGCATGTCTATTGCAAAAAGCATTTTGCAGGAGGCCAAACCCGAGCTCTGAGGCTGCTGTCCTTTTCGATGACCGGTGTTTGTATAAGATTAATTTGCCAACATGTAGTTTAATTAGCCTGTGAAAGGTCTGGGTGAGAGAGGTGCAGGTGAAAGGCAGCTTGCAAGCCAGTAGGGCCTAAAGACTCTAGCTGAAAGACTTTAAATCCTACCAGACTGCAGGGGCTGAACCAAACCCATTCCCAAATATTGTATTGGTGTAACGTAAGGGAAAGAACTGGTATTCTGGTGACACAGGAGTCTCCTTTTAACCCTCGGCAAGCTAAGTTTGTTTTCATGGAATGAGGGACCCAACTCTCATTTTCCCCCCTCCCCCAAATATTCAGACAAGCCCCAGTTGTCGACGTCTGGAGGCATCTGTTCTCCAGGAGGACATGTGAGAAGCCAGGCTGTTACATAAGCAGAGAGTGTTCTCTTTGCATTTGTTGTGACAGTGTGTCCCAGAGGAGCGTTGCGCTACTAATGTCTCGCCTCAAAATATGGAAAAGCGGCTCTGCACACCTGTTGGATTTGTTTAGCTTGGGGCCAGTGGCGTGGTGTCAGAAAAGCTGCACAGTACAAGAAACCTCTTTTCTCTCCGTAAGGTTTAGTTTAATGGCAGATTCCTTAGAGGCGCCGATTAAAATTCAAAGTGACCTTGAGATCTGAAAACTATAGAATGAAATTCAACCCAAACAAATGTAAAGCAACTGCAACTGGACAGTTCTTGAATTCTACGTTACCTCTTCAAACACAGGTAGTTAGAGAGAAATATGGCTGCAGGCTTCGACATCTGTCTTGGTGTGTATTAAAAAAAAAAAAAAGGCTCTTGGGCTTTAAACTTACTCGGTTAGCTACAGTTTCAGGCATACTATTTTGTTCCCGGTCAGGCTTATTTTGCTGGGGAACAAAGTGTCCTTGTAACCCAATATTATTTACTGAGATGCAATATTATAACATTGGAACCTGATATTAGGTGTAACGAATGAATGATGCATTCCAGTGAGCACGGTACTTCAGCAATGGGGAATTTGTTAGAAAGGCCAGAAGTAGTGTGTAATGATAGTAGCTTCAATCCCAAGCAGGATCCGCACAGCACAATGCAACCTCTATGGAGATGCACGCGGGGGGAATGGGATTGGCCCCGTTGCTTCTCTATTGCAAACAAGTTATAGCTTTTTAAAAACTCAGCATGTTAGAGACACAGAATCTGTGTAGAGAAAGTAGGGTTTGCCGTGTTGGCCCCAAATATCGGCAATAGAGACACAGGAGGAAAGTGATCTCTTTGATTGGACCAGCTACAGTAGGCGGAGGGATCCAAGCTTTTGGACCTCAAAGGGTCCTTCATCCTCCAGCTCCTGTAGTTGGTCCAATAAAAGAGATCACTTCTTTGTCTGTATTACACAGAATCATGGCGTGTTAGACACAGAGAATCATGGCATTTAATCTAGACAACATTGGTCAAGTGAGCTATAGCTGACAATGTAATTCTGCTAATATTTACTCTTCTTTACAATATTTACTCTTACACCTCGGTGTTTTCCCTCTGTGTCTATTTCAAGGGTTCTTGCTTGGAACACTCAGTGCGTGTTTTTACACACACATTTCTTCTGTATGTTTGCTGTTCCATCCTGAACTTTCTGTGTCTAAATAACTCACCCAGATCTTAAACATCTGGCTCTTTGAACTTTGCGTAGAACTTCTCCCAGAACTTTTGTGTGTAAAAAGTTCTCCTGGTAAACTGCTTTGTTCCAGGCAGCTGTGGTCACTTGGTTTCCATGGCAGCCCCTCACGTCTACAGCTGCGGCTACTTTAGGCTGCCTCAGGGCTCTGTGTGTGTGTGTGTGTGTGTGTGTGTGTGTGTGTGTGTGTGTGAAATGCATCTGGAACTTACTTGTGGACTTGTAAATCCAGAAGATTGAAAAATTTGGAACTTTAAGGTGTGTGTAAAAATGCCCATTGTGCTGATGGAGCGTGTGGAAATGACTCTTCCGTAATAAACTTAAGGGATTTGAAATTAAGATTGTAGTCAGTGCTGCATTGGGTCAGACCAATGATCCATTGAGCCCAGCAACAGTGGCGACTCTTGGTTGCGTCAGAGAAGTACCCAACAGGTCATGATTGATTATTTCCCGTTATTTTAGGCATCCGTGTGCTCTGGTTGGTCTCTACTTGTAGCTATTGGTGGGATTTCTCTGTGCGGATGGTTAGGGTGTGTCAGGTCCTGTAGTGGTGCAGGGGGCTGGGCTGCTTGACCCTTGAGGTCCTTTCCATCCTTGAGACTCTACGACCAGCAATCCATTCTCTGCTGTTCACACCCAGCTCTCAACTGTCAAAGGGTATGTCTCCTGATTGACACAGCTAGTAGCCATTTATGGGCCTATCATCCAAGTTGCCTGATTCTTAATATAACATCCTACTTCATTTGTGACTGATCTTCAAGTCATGTGCTCAGTTGAGCAAGAGAGTGCAGCAAGAAGCTTGATGGGCATAAAATGCAATTCTCATGTATCTAAACCACTTTGGTAACTCTTGTGTAGCTTGTAAAGTCTTGGCATTAAGAGACATAAGTAGTGCCATAGCGGGTCATCATACAAATGCTCCGTTGAGCCCAGCACCTGTTTCTGACGGCGGCCAATCGGTTGCTTGGGAGAAGTACCCAGCAGTTCATAATGGAATGATTCCCTGTTGTTTCGTCTCAACTCCTGACAGTTGGAGGTTATGTCCCCCAACTTACTTGGTAACAGCCATCAATGGACTTATCCTCCAAGAATCTATCCAATCCTTCTTTAAACCCAGCTATGCTACTGGCCTTGATCACACTGGCAACAAATTCTACAAGTTCATTGTGCAATGACTGAAAAATACTGTCTTCCATTTCTTTTCAATCTGCTACCCGCTTAGTTTCCTGGAGTGTCCCCCAGTTCTAGTGCTGTTGGTGAGGGGACACAACAATGCCCTGTTTACTCTTTCCACGTCACTCTCGATTTTATAAACGTTGGAGATCATGAATGTAATAGGGTTAAGTTAGTGCCAGCAAAAAGGATACAGGTGCTGATAACTGGAAAAGGAACTTGTTGGTTCTATTACTAACTAAAAGGACTAGGCTCTTATAGGGGCTAAAGGATCACACCCTGACGCAAGCTGGTGCTATAGAGTGCAGGCGCACTAATACAAAAAATGCTGGTAGCCACCAATCGGAGTCTGGAATTCCCAAAGGCCTCCGAGTATAAAACGAAGAGACTGTTGGTATGCTGGGGGAAGGATTTCTGTCGAGAGAGCTCCCCGTCAAGGCTGGAGATAGGGAGTCCGGGGAATGGAAACTGCCATGGAGTCTCCTGAATGGACAGCATACCCAAGGACTTCTAATTGAGCGGACTGGATGCTGGGACAGCAGGGAACTGGAAGCCATGAAGATTCAAGTGGGATGGTGCTGTGTTGGGCTCAGGTGGGCTTGGATTATTAATTGTCTTAAAGGGAGAGGATTGGTTAAGGCAGACACAGTTAACAGCTGTGTAAGCTGCAGGAGGAGGCTGGCAATAAGGGTTGATGGAGGCCAGAACCCATTCAGAGACAGTAACTCTGACAATAAATACTTACCCCAGGAGCAGACCCTGAGGGACTATGATTTACAGGACTTTCAGTAATGGAGCCTAAGCCCAGTGAAGAAGCTACAGCGTTAAGTCGTTACACCAGGAACTTGAGCTTATTCGACCCCTAATGGGCATGGGGAACAACTGGTGAGAGTCAAAACTTTGACAGTTTGAAAACTTTGGAGATTCCCCCCCTCCCCGTCCCCAGGGGATTCCCACCCAAGACAGTCGGGGGTACAGATGTCTAGGTTATCGGCACAAGTTAGTTAAGTGTGGCTTCCGGCTATTATTTAAAAGCTCTTCCTATGTTAAGTGGTCTGTCTAAGAACACAGCACTGATACGCCTGTATTGTCTCCAGTCTCCAGTCTTATTTATTTTTATTCCATGCTCTATAACTTGGCTGAGTATATATATGGGGGGGACGGGGGACGAAAGCCAGTTCAGTTTTTCTTTTCCTGTACATACTCGAGTATTCCAGAGGAGCTAGGGCACAGAAAGCAATATCATTCTAAATAAGAAGGGGGTTGAGAGAAGACGCTAACAGAAGGGCAGTGACTTGTATGGAAATAACCAAAGACAATGGTGTGTGAATGCAGAATGCACAAGACAGAACAATAATCCAAACCAGTAGCAGGTTAGGAAGATACTTGGTTGGCTTTGGGGATTTTGGGACAGGGAAGCTGGAATACTTTCCTCTCATCCCATGCTGCTGTGTTCAGTGTTTTCAGGTATGTGAAAGGTTGTTTATAAAGGGCTTCGGAAAGTTAAACCGAGGTTTAAAATTTCTTAGTTGGGCAGAGGAGAGCGTTTTTGCAGAAGGCTTGGGATCCCCATCACCAGGAACATAAACGAGAGGATGAGGAACGATACCTGAAGGTATTTTAGGGATAATTAATCCTGCTTCTTTGCAGGGTGCTATGGACTAGATAACGTCTTAAGATCCCCCGTCCAAGCCCATGGTTCTTTGATAAGACGCTGCAGGAAGAGATCTAACGTGTTCCTCTCGTCAGCCACTGGGAAAAGTGAAGGAAACTCTGATATGTTGGACAAGAAACCAGGCTGGGTAATCAATTGGGGCTGTAAGTGAGCTGAAATGCCGCATCAAGCCCCAGAAGACACACTTGGGTTAGACTTTGTTCTCTGCTGCAAAATGACAAACCGGAAGCTCCAACTCACAGTGACTGAAGCGGAAAGGAAAGCAGCTTCTAACCTCTCCACAACGCAGGGTTGATCTGGTTTTTCTCCTTTGTGGAAGTTGCCGTATACTTTAGGAAAGCAACAAAATGATCTCACTCTCTCTAAATAGAGGAGACTGCAGTCTATAAATAAAGGTTGCCCAACGTCCGTCTTGTGGCAGAGGATGGCTTTTTGGCCTGGGCAGTCTAGCCACACCCAAACTCCAGCTACTGCAAAAAATAACCTCCTTTCCAGTAAACTAGAAGTTGTGCAGAATGTGTTCTCATCTTGGGAGATACTTTTAGGTGGTTAACAGTGAAGGGTCTCTGAGGATCTTTCCGCTGCTCGTTTGATAGGATTAAGATTCATGTCTCTTTGATGTAAAAAGCTAAGGGGAGCACGAGAGTGTTGGAGTGGGGAGTACAACCCGTCACTCTAGGCTGGGCCCCCGTCTGCCATCTCTCCCTTGCCCAGTTTCTGCGAAGTACAACCTCACCTACTCGACCCTACCAGCCATATTGTGAACCTTGGGCTCATGATTCACCTTTGTCCCATCGATGGTTCTAAACTGCGGCATCACCTAGGAGCTGCCATGGAGTGCAAGAGCCACGTGATGGCTCGGAAACTTCCTCCAGAGTTCTCCAGCTTTACAGCGAAACCGTATGCAGTCTCGCTAGCGCTGGATTTTAGCAAGGCTCTCCATCTGCGGAGATCACTTGGACTCTGAGTTCCCTGCAAGCCTTTCAGTCACTTCAGCTTCATCCTCTGCTCGCAGTTACTCGACTTCACTTTCTTGATTCTCTGCGGCTCCAAGTTCACTTCTGTTGGATTCCTGGACGTGTTGGGATCCTGGGGAATGAGCAGGCTGATAAATCGGTGGGATCTGCCACCTGTCTTGCTACTGGAGCGAAAACAGACGTATCTTTTTGTGATCTTTTGCGATTGGTCAGGTCCTGGCTCCATGAACGCTGCTGGCTGGTGAGGTTTCCCATATCAAACCTATTCTTTGTCGATGGAAGAGTTCGTTTCATCAGAATCGTCCTAAGGAGGTGGTCTTTACTTGCCTGAGCATTGGGCATGGCTACCTCCTGCACCGCTGCCTCTTGCAAGGGGGTGTTCCACCTCGATGCTGACGCTGCTCTGTGGATTTGACAGCGGACTATTCTGCCGAGCATCAAGCCACCTTCCGAAGCCAACCAGACGTTAGGGAAACGGTCACTGTGATGACCTTTTATGGGGATGATGTCTACCTCCTTGGCCTCTTTTTGGTTCTCTAAAAGCCACTCGATGGTTTTAACTCTTCTAACCTCTACTTTGCCCTCTTGTATTCCTATTGAAAGTATTTTTAAAAAGCAACTGCTCTACTCCCATGAAAACTCAAGATAACGATAGAATGAAACTCATGACGGCTGTGGTGTGGATTTTGAAACTTCTAATGGCGGCAGCGTAACACTGGTCTTAAGTTTTGGCCAGTTTTAAACATTAACCCAATTTAAGGAGCAAACCTTCCTGCCTTTTCACAGTAGCGCTCAAATTGCTTCCCAGAAGTCTCCGAGCATCTGCTGCTCATCCTAGTGGCCCAGGTGCAGTGGCTTATGGGAGGTATCCCATTGCCCAATCAGGGCAGCCCTCTTAAACCCACATTCAACCCCAGCACATACTAAATGGGTTTAAGCCGTTGGTTGCAAAGATGATCTTACAAAATTAGCTCAAGGAGAGTTAAGCTGATATACGGGAGTACTGGGCAAACATTTGTGCTCTCGTACCTGCAGTGTGGCGTTGGGGGCACAGAAGTGCACTTCCAGTTGTGTATGTGGCCTTGCTGCACTGGAAAAGAGGGGTCAAAACAAATTTCACCCCAATCCCGTGCTGCTATCCAATTTGCCCCAGCAATTTCATCCTGTGTTTCCAAGTGGATAAAACTGCTGGATCTGCTCCATCTAGGTCAGCTCTAACAAACCGAGTTGAAATTCAGTTACCCATGTCTGTGCAAATAGAGCCTGTATTTGGTTAATCCATGTTGCCATTGTTTGCTGAAGAAAGTCGGAATGGATTGGCTGTAAATACTAAATCCCTGTTTACTTTGCCTTCCTCATGATTTTCTTCTCTAATCTGCTGTCGGGAGCCCGCGCAAAGCCTCCCTATCAAAGTGTAATATTTTCTGTTTGGGTTTTTATACAGGGTTGTGGCTTTCAAGATTCCAGGGCACTGACTGTTGTTCCGGAGTTGGGTTTAAATATTCCTTGGAGCTGGAGCCCTCTGTGGAATCTTTAATAGGAGCCTAGCAGACTCCAACCTTGCCCTGTTTTTCTTGGGTGAAAGCAGTGTTTATAACTAACGCAGCTGTGCAGAGACGCCCAGCTCTGGATCAAAGTTGGGGAGAAAAGTTGTGTCTAAGTTGCTTTGATCTGAGAGAACAAGGTGCTCCCTTCCAGATGTTCGTAGTAGCTCGAGGTGAGGTCCTAGCAAGGATATTGACATTCAATCCTAAATCCTTTCTTGAAGGATTAGGCAGAAAGCAACTCTGCGTAAATATTGGGTTATGAAGGCCTTCCTTTTAGACTTGAAATAGAATTTAGCATGGGAGTTGGGCCCCAGGAAAACTGACCAGGGACCCACGGTTCTAGGTACAGTAAGGACCTACAATAAGGAGTGACTCTGCCCCAAAGATCTTGCTGGCTGGCTGGCATAGTTTGTAATTGCTGCTTGCGTTCATGAAACACGGCTTCCCTGGGGGTAAATAACTCCTAAGCAAACTGCTATTTCACATGGTTGCTCCTACCAATAAGAAATCAACTTACATTTGGGATTGACACGACTATTCTACTTTCTCATTGTTGCCTGGTAGTATTTTTCTAAAGCTTGGTATTTACATAAAGTTTCTTTCTTTCTTTTTTTAATGGGAATTTCAGGGAAAACTGAATGTGTAGTAGGACTGAAACACTTCAGGAGCAGGGGAAAGCCCTAAGTCTGTTCCAGTGAGTGATACAGAATGGCACGATGGCAATTTCTATTATTTAAAATTTGCCCTTCCCATTAATGCTTGGGGTGGCTTACAGCATAGAACAATCTCCAAACGTTCCCCTTAAGAATTCCCTCCATAACCAACCCCCGGCCCTATCCTTGCTGGCCAAATGCCCGGTCAGATAGAAAGGTCTTGCGTTGGCTCCAGAAGAGGAGCAGGCTCGCACTTGGATGAATCTCCAAGGAGAAGGAGCTCATAATCGTGAGGGCAGCCACCAAGAACGCCTCTTGTGGGAACTTCAAAGGCAGATGGGACCTGCAAGAGCGTGCTCCCAGCCGACCTCGGAGTCTGTGGTGGGATGTGAGGGAAGAGGCGGTATTTCGCGCTTGACGCGAGAGGATGAGGGAGAAATATAAATAAAAATTAACTGTTTGAGGCCCAGGCCATTTTGATACAGATCAAAACCAGCATCTTGAATTTTATTTATTTATTTATTTATTTATTTATTATTATTTTTATTATTAACCAACATTTATATAGCGCCAGCAGTGTACATGGCACTTTACAAAGTAATAAAATAGACACGGTCCCTGCCCCTAGGGCTTACAATCTGAGACAGGAGCTGGGGGAGAGACATAGGAAGGGGAACAGAGGGAGAGACAAGGGGTCTAACATTCATGAAGATGCGAGGTCTCAAGTGCACGTACTTGGCTTGGTATTTATTTTACCATATTTGTATCCCGCTCTTCCTACCTCACGGCAGCCCAGAGGGAAAAAACACCCGCTCCCCCCCCAACCGTACCCCTCTCCCTCGCCAAAAGCCTGACGGAGCAGCTAACTCTTACAGTTCTTGCGGAAAGCCGGGAGGTCCGGGGCCAAACGGGCCCCCACCGGGAGGGAGTTCCACAGGTGCGGCGCAGCCACCAAGAACGCCGTGCTCTGCGTGGCCCCCTGGGGAAACCCGGGGGACCTCCAACATGACACCCCCGGCCGATTGCAGAGGCCGATCTAGAATTGTAGCCAGAAAGCAATTGGCAGCCAGTGCGGACTCGTGAGTGTGTGCGTGGAGAGAAATAAAGGCCACAGCCTTTGGAAAACCTAGAATCGTGTCGGATCAGGAAGCTGAACTCATGCTATCGATTCCACTTGTTCTTGCGTTGTCGGCTTGGACATGATGCTAACGTGCGCTGGAGGCTTGTCGGTGCGTCAGCATTGTTTGGGATCTGACCCATCGGGGAATAATGGGTTTGTTTTCTGCTAAGGTTTTGAACATCTAGGGAGTAATTCTTGAGACAGTTATTCATCACGCGCTTGCGTTCAAGAGGTGAAAGCTGCTTTGGAAAGTGGCGAATTGGCACTCTCATGCGCTTGAAATGCCCAGATGTTAGGTTGTACCGTTATACAGTCCAGTGGGCTGATTCTGGAAAGCAGGGGGGGTTGCTAAATTAATATTTTAGCTCCTATTTCTAATGAGCGCTAAAAAGCAGCGAGCAGAGGTTTACATAATAAATCCTCCCAAAGAAGTCTGAGAAGCAAGCTTATGGCTGCAGTATGACATGGTTCCCTCCCGATTGCTGCTGCTGTTATTTATGACAATGGGTATTTTCAGACGTTACGAGATCACGCTCAACCACGGTGAATCCCCACATGGTGATCGTCATCCCGTAACGTCTGTTGGGGGGGAACGGAAGCTCCCTGCCAGATGTTCGCCCCCGTGAATCAGGGGGGAATCACATTCAACATGCAAACAGAGGTCCTGGTCGGACCATCTCCATTTGTGTGTTGAATGTGATTTCCCCCCCCACCCCCGTGATCAAGGGGACCGTAACGTCTGTCCCCCTACCACGGCCCAGAGTCAGCGGTGGGATTCCGGGCCGTGGTCAATGCGGGCAGGCGCCGCGGCTGCATTGGCTGCGGCGCCCACCTGTCTCCCAAGAGGGCGGCCGGTCAGGGACTGGGGGGGGGGGGAGGGCCGTGCGGCCGCACGTTGTGCCGCACGGCCCCGCCCCCTTCCCCGATTCCCCGCCGGGATCAGCTGGCACGTCTGTTGGACATACTGGTTTGATCCCGGCGGGAGATCAGTGGGTGATTCTGTGATGGGACCAATACAGGCCCCGTCACGTCTGAAAATACCCAGTAATTAGAAACAGGGTCCCTGCCCCCAAAGGGGTTTACAGTCTAGGAAAGACAAGGAAACAGGGAGAGAAAAGGATACGTTTAGGGGCGTAGCTAGCTTGGAGTGAGCCCAGGTGCAAGAAATGGACTCCCTCCTCCCCATCACAACCTTTCCCCCTGTCCCAGCATGATGCAGCTCCAAAAAAGGATATATCAATTTCCGGCTGCATTAACGGAAGCATTCTCTCCAAGTCCAGAGACATAATAATTCCACGCTATATGGCACCGGTCAGTCCTCACCTGGAGTACTGTGTCCCGTTTGGGGCATCTCATCTTAGGAAGGACATTGACAAATTGGAGCCCGGTTCAGGGGTGGGCGGCAAAGATATTCGGGGCTCTGGAAGGCAAGTCTGATGCGGAAAGGTTGAAGGAACTGGGTATGTTTAGTCTGGCAAGGAGAAGACTGAGAGGAGACATGATAGAAGCCTTCAAATATCTACAGAACTGCCACCAAGAAGATGGCAAGGAATTGTTTATTTTGTATTTCTTTCACTTAGTTTTTTTATCCCACCCTATCGCTCACAGTGGCTTACAATTCTTTAATTTATTAACTGTAACGTTAACAACAAACTAATTAACTCAACTCTTAATCCTCGTAGTAACCCTGTGAGGTAGGTTAAGCTGAGAGATCTGTGACTGGCCCGGGGGGGGGGGGGAGTCACCCAGTGAGTTCATGGCTAAAAGTGAGACTTGAACCCAGGGCTTCCCCCTACCTCCTGGTCCAAGCACTGTGCTTGTTCTGCATTGCTACAGAGGTCAGGACTAGAAATCAAGGGGTTCAGGTTACAGGAAGAGAGATTCTTGGTTAGATATCATGGAAAAACCTCAAAGAGCTGTTCAACAATGGACCAAGTTGCCTAGGGAGGCCGTAGGGCAGGCTCTGTCACTGGAGGTTTACAAGGAGAGGCCGGTCAGCCATCTGTCAGGGATGTTGCAGCTGTTGTCATCCTGCATTCAAGCAGGGGCTTGGACTAGATGTTCCTCGAGGTCTCTTCCAATTCTGACATTTTGTGATCTGCTCAAACAGAAGTGGCTTGAAGTCATTTCAGTTATTCTTGTACCTGTCTGCCTAGGATGGTTTTAATATATATTTTTAAACAACTTCAAGAGCTCTCTAGGTGCTGCTTAAGAGTCGAGAATGATTATTAAGGACCTGAATTGTGACTAGGAGCTGGGATGGCTGGGTTTGCGTGAGGCATCTGAAAGGCCTTCAGAGCGAACTGGCCAATAGCCTAAAGAGAGTGACCATTTTCATGCAGGATTTATTTCCATCTGGGTTTTTAAGAGGGGGAGGAACAGCCAAGTTCTTGATGAAATGCGTAGAACTGGCTCAAAGGACATGAATCCAGTTGGCCGGCTGGTACAGTTGGTCGGTTTCTAGCAAAATCACTTGCAGGGAGGCTGATCGGACACTTGTAATTGCTTGGCAATGCCAGGAGCTAGTAAATCATCTGCATGCCCCAGGGCTGAGAGTCTTCAGGGATGTAATCCGCTAACCATCTTATTCATGGGGGTTAGACCTGTATCTTGCTCGGTGGGTGTGCTTGGGATACACTGCTGATGATTTAACTCTTCTAAGTAGTTGGGATACATGCTCAGACATGCCACGTCTGCTTCACCTTGACGGAAAAAGGTAAATACGGAGGCCGAAGACTGCTTTAAAGATTTCTGTCATCTTCTTACGAGGCACCTAGCCTTTCGGTTTTACATTCTCGCTAGTCCTGCTGCCCTCTGATTCAGGACTCCTCTCGAATCCCATCCTTTTCATGGTTGCCCGAGCCTTGTTCCGAGAACTACTGCCATTTGTTCTCTGCCATTGTATTTCTTCAAGTCACTTGTCAAAAGCCTTCAGGGTGACGCACCCTGGTGTAGCTGGAGTCAATGAGATTACACTCGGATAATTTGCTTTAAAATATCCAAAGGTTTGTCGAATAGTGGACAAAACCCCCTAAGTGTATACAATCGAGTCAAAAGCTGTGCAGTAGCAATACAATGGATGCGCTATGCCTTCTCCAACTTTCTTCAGCTGTAAGTTGGCCTATCTAAGATGAAATGCTAATAGCTGTACCCTACTCCGTTCCTTAAACCTTGTAAACCAGCTGCTTTGCTAGGGGCAGCATGCTGTGGCTTTTTGGCATTGACAAAGAGCGCTCATCTTGCAAATGGTGAAGCTGGCTCCTGGAGGATGCGGGCTCCAGTTTGGGAGGTCCAGCCTATGGTGTTCTGAGATGAAGTTGACTGTCTTCTACTGTGTTCACCCTCCTTGCGTACGTTATTCTGTTTGTCTGTCAATGCAAGGGCTGACTTGGATTAGTGACGCCTGTCGGAAGACTTGACCATGTCTCTTTTAGAGGGAACTGATTCCCTTCCCTTCGCTGGCTTGTTACCTAGCCTCTTTAAATTGGCATTTGAGCCTTTTAGTTGTTACAATTTCTCCCTTCCCCTCCCCATTAATGTAAAAATCCTTTCTTGGGATGCAGCTTGCTGTAATTGCTGTGTTGACTGAAAGGAAAAGGGAGGAGAAAATACAAGGGGACCAGCAGTGTATCCTAAAAGCACCTAGAAAACATACATTTTCAGCTGCTTTTTTAAAGGTGAGGAGAGAGGAACTGAGACGAACATCCGGGGTGGGGCACGAGATCCACACTGAGGGGCCCATTGCTGCAAAAGCCGGATCACCTGCTGACTTCAGACGCAATGGCGGAACCCCCAAACAGCAGGTGGTTCCTGAGCGCAGATACCCATCGGCGTGAGGCTCCAGAAGATCTTGAATATAGCCAGGGACTAAACCGTTCAGGGCCCTGAAAACCAGCAACGTGGTCATAAACTCGCCCCATCGTTCTACAGGCAGTCAGTGCAGAGAACACAGGGTGTAATAGGATCACGGCTGCCCAAACCAGTCAGCAGCCGCACTGCCACGTTCTGAACAAGCTGCAAGCGACGGATAAGCATGCCCGGCAGCCCGTAGAAGAGGGAATTACAAAAATCCAGCCTCTTAGTCACCAGGGCATGGGGTCACTGGTGCATGGTCAGCCTGGGATAAAGAAGGGTGTAACTTATGCAAGTTGGCGTAGTTGAAAAAAGCATTTCTGCACCACATCCAGTACCTGAGTCTTCATGGACAGAGCGTGGTTGAAAATGACGCCCAAGTTCTTTACCTGGCCCGCTACCTCTACTTGGACCCCAGCCACATTCAGGGGCCCGAGGGAGGCAAGGGCATCCACCTATCGGCTGCCCCTTCCCACCAGCATCCCCTCAAGCTGCTCCGGATTGAGCATGAGGTAGCTCCGACTTTGATTTTCAAAGTTCTCTTTAGGGAACTTTTAAAAAGGGTGCTGGGCTGGGATTTGGATTTCTTTTAGTGCTTCCGCCATATCGCTCGTGTGGCATCGTCCCATAACCAGGCTCCTGTCCTGATCGACACAACTCCAGGTGGAGAGCCGGCATGTTAACAACCAGCAATCCTGGAGGCAGCTGCCCCTGA
Organism: Sphenodon punctatus; assembly: GCA_003113815.1. NCBI lineage: Eukaryota > Metazoa > Chordata > Lepidosauria > Sphenodontia > Sphenodontidae > Sphenodon > Sphenodon punctatus. Next base: position 28,504,853 of record QEPC01011901.1, on the reverse strand, counting down.
GGTCAATGGGCTGCTGAGCCTGTTTGAAGCATGAAGCAGCGGTCAAGTTGCCTTGGGGGGCTTACTCCTGATACAGCGGAGCGCGTCCCCTGGAATCCCTTCGATACTCCCTGAGGGCAAAGCCCTCTGGTTTTTATCTGGAGTATGTGGATGTTCTTAAAATGTGGGGTGGCTGCAACCTGCCATCTGTTTTTCCCATCTCGGTGAGGGGGCCAGCCCTCTTAGCTGCATACTTGGCCGAACTGACTCTCCAGTTAACCTTGCGGGGTCTGTTAGGACGTGACCAGACCGGTTCTCTTCTTGCGGTCAAGCTGTAGCTTCGTATGGGCTCCTATTGGGTGTTTTCCCTTTTTAAATTTTTCTCTACTCCCCAGAGACATTCACCTTGTGTGTTAGACAGCAGTAACGTGAGTGACTCAGTGCTAAATATAAAACCCGTTTCCTGCTCTGGCCAGCTTGCCGGCGTCAGGAAATGAATGGGTCGACGGAGCTTATTGCGGGGGGCTTTGCTTCTGAAACCGCGAGAGCGAGTCCCTTGCATTGTGTTGAGATGATGCTCTTGGCCTTTAACTCTGCACCTCTCTGGGTCAGTAAAAGGACATAGAAACTTAAAGAGGACAGCTTATATATTGGTATCCTTCGCTATTTCAGGCCTTTTAGAAGTGTCACTATCCGCTCTGCCGATCAAGTTCCCAGCTGCTCGGGCAGCCGTTGGTGCTAATGTGAACGCTTCATTAGGGCAACAAGAGACAATAGGGGCAACTCCATGAATGGAAGCCGATACCAAACACCCAATACTGCTTAACTCCGTTAAAACATCTGCTTTAAAAACTATGCATTCGGGTTCCGAATGAACTCTAATGTACCCAAATAACATGTTGTTCGGAGTCTCAAGCCAGACCCTGAATACTGCATTATGATAGTAACTGGTTTTGGCCCTGCTTCCCTCTTGTAAATGGACCAGGATGGGGAGTGTAAGAACGCTCTGAAATAGCAAGGCAGTTTTGAATTTTGCTACCGAGTAGCTTTAGCCAGTGGCTGCTGCATTGGCTCATGGGGCAGGAGCCCGATGTTGACTCTAAAGAGAAGCAAATGTGAGCCGCTTCATTTAGAGTTCTGTGACTGAGGAATGCTAAAGTACTCATCTCTGCCTCTTTAAGTCCCACTTTGCACTGCTCCAGTCCCCTCTGTGAGAGGGCTTAATGCTGCAGTTTGCATTTGTGGTAGGAGGCATGTAGGGGCCATGTCATAGAATCGGGAGGAGGAGGGAATAGGGACTAATAGGACCAGCCTCCGTAGGAGGAGATGATCCGCCCCGGTATTCTGAGACCGGCTGCCAGATAGCACAGGATGATATGTAGTACCGAGGAGTACCAGGGGGGAAGGAGGGGACGTACACATTACAACTTTAACGTAGTCAAACTGTTTATAAAACCATTGCATACGGCACTACGGCCTATTGCACCTTTTTAAATTTAAATTGGAGCACTGATTGTGTTATGTTTTTGTTATGTTTGTTAAAGCCTATGGCTGAACAATAAACAATTTGATTTGATTTGACTGCTCCAGTAGCAGGGAGCGGCTGATGTACCGCTTGGTAAAACTGAGTGGGAATGGGTGCAGTTTCCGAAGCTGAATTCCTGTTGCATGTTGTAGCGTGACTGCGTATCGATGCTGCCCGTAGGAGCTAGCGCAGGTGAGCACGATGCTGCCCTTAAGCCCAAACATTGAGTAGCTTCTTGGGGATGCCCCCATAGGAGGAGAACGCCTCTGAAATGTATTATTATTATAAGCATTTGTATAGCGCCAGCTGTGTAATTGGCGCTTTACAGAACAATGAGATAGACGTGGTCCCTGACTACGGCTCACCATCTAATAGACATGGAGGGGGGAGACACCGGATAAATAACATTCAAGCGGATGCAAAGTCGCAGGTGCACGCGCTTGGCTTGGTTGCAGTAAGGCATGTAATCTCCGTGTGTGCTGTAAACATGCTGGTCTCCAAATTCAGGCAGACGAAATGCTCCCTGAGCCTCACATGTGCAGAGCCGTTTTCATCGTGGACAAAAGTAGCCGGGAGTGCTGTGCCTCTCTGGTGTGTCGGAATGACCGTAGGATCAACTGCTTGAAATACAATTTGTGGCTTGAGATCGTGGGTTCTTGCTCTGGAGGAGGAGGAGGAACCAGATTTGCCCAGGCTTGCCTTAGAAAGGGAAATAGGAGGGACCCCTGAAACTGGATATTTCAGAGATCTGGCACTCCCTTCCCAGGGTGTGGCCAGGAGTATGAGGTGGCAGGAAGAACTGATGTGAAGGCTGATTTCAGTTCCTGAGCAGGATTGTATGTTGTGTTGCCAATACCAAATTTGGAAGCACTTAGAGAGCTGCCGGCTGCCTCCAAAGCTAAGGGTGTGTGTGTGTGTGTGAGAGAGAGAGCGCACTAGTGTGTTGAATGCGATCTGTTTCTCTGCTCTCAACTTGGAGACCCCTCAGTGCTTAAAACAAGGACCTGGCAAGCCCAAGGACTGACCTCCTCGAGTTTTGACAGTGGGAATGGGAGAGTGTCCTCGAAGGCCCCTATAGTCACTTTATTCTTATCCAAAGACAGAGCAAGTAGATATGCATTGGAGGAAGGAGTAACCAGCCAACAGCTTTGTTCCCTGCACCCTCCACCCCCGCCACAAGCCTCCTGGCATCATGATCTAGGGCTGTTGAGATACATGTTAGGGGGACGGTAATAGTCACAGGTGTAGGCAAAGGTTTGAAGAGACTCTTCTTGGCACCAGCCGACAGCTTCCTTCCCTGTACCCCCTTCAGCCACCAGAAGGAGTAGCAGAAAGAAGCTTTCTCTTCAGTTCTGTCTTTTCCCCATTCGGTGTCTCGGACGCAGCAGATGCAATAGAAGCTATTTTATTTATTCATTCATTCATTTATTTATTTAAATCTCTATCCTGCCCTTCCCTCTAAGAGGCCCAGGAAGACATCGATACACCCAGGGGGTTACAAGCTCTTCTTGGAACAACTGAGAATGGCCACTGTCAGACACAGGATGCTGGACTCGATGGACCATTGGTCTGACCCAGTCCGGGACTACTTATGTTTATGCATTTGGAAATTCTAGACTCTAGGGGCCAAGACGTCCCAGTTTATCTTGAGAGAAGACAACAGGTTGGCTCTCTTTGTTTTGTTTTCTTAGCAGCTTGAAGGGAACGCACAAAGCACGACATGTAAAGTTGCCAGAAGTCTGGTCATGTCTCAAAAGTCACGTGTTGAATTTGCAGCAGAGATAAGACTTGCTGTCATCGGGAAATCTTTGTATTAATAGAGCTTGGAGATGAGCTGTCTTTTGAAACACTCTCTAAGATTCGAACCATGATCTCTGCAGTCCAAGTCCAACACCTTATCCACTGGACTCCACTGGCTCTTGGGTTATTTAAGACTTAGAATGGGGTCACACAACCCCAAGGTTTGGGAATCACTGGGCTGTTACTCCACCTCTTCGGTTCTGCCTGAGCAAGGTGTCCCTGTGCCTTTCAGCTCTGAACTGCAGAATCTGTTCCTCGGAGCTATTGGCAGCTGATGCGAAGCAGAGGTAGCGGTAACGCTCTACAGAAGGGGACCAACCTAGTGCCGAGCCAGCCTGTGAATGCACAGGTCGGCCTCATGAGCTCCTCCACTGCAATTGGAGATCCGGTCTTAAAGCCAAACCAAAGTACACTGGAGATTTACTTCTGTCATCCTCGGGAAATTGGCAGGTTTTTACCTTCTCTTAAATATTGGCTCCTGGAAGCAAAACTTCCAGGTGATGGCTATGGAACTGAGACCAGGAAATGACTTGCTTTCCTGGCTGAAGCATATTTTTTAATAAAGCTGCAGTGGGAACATGCTGGCCCGAAGCTGTTGACTATTGAGACTGGTCTCTGTTGCTTTAACTCTGTAGGAGTTCAGTCGCTTCCAGTTAGTTCTGCTAGAACGAATGAGGCATCCTTTAATTCAAGTGAAATTTGATTCCTTAACAAGAATGAGCGCAAGAAGGACCCATTACTGTCGGGAAACTGCCTAACAGGATAGTTGTTTTCTGTGCATCTGATTTAATGCAGCCTTTGTGTCTGGTATCACTGTGCTGTGTACAATGTGATTTCCCAGCTTGGACAATAAGGGTCCTTTACGATTAGGCAGTTAAATAACTTCCTCCTGTGGTGTGGGTTTTAAATTGCTTGCATTCAAGCAAGGCTCTGCAGTGACTGCGGTGAGGCTTGGGGGATAACTTTCTCTGGCTTTGGAGGAACGTTTTGCCATGTAATGCAAGTTTCTCGGGGGAGGGTGTGTTAAAGTCTCGGCGTTGTGTCAGCATGTTCTCATTTGCTGGCAGGAAAATGTTGTGACTTGCTGTTTAGAATTGCAGTTGTAGGAGGAATGCTGCCTTTCCCGACTTAACTTTCTGCTGGGCGTGGGAGAGAGTTCCATTTAGTGCGGAGACTACGCCAGAGAAAGAACAGGTCTGCTCCTCCAGAGGTAAGAAGCTTTGTCCGGCCCTGTGAGCTAAGGGGACAGCAGCTTCAAGCTGAGCTTGCTGCCGGAGTGGATAACCTTGGTTGTATTCAGTGTGCTTTCAAGATAACTTTTCCCTTAATTTGGTTTGCCCTCTTGTTTGTTTGCCAGAGTGTGTGGCAATCTCTTCTAGATACAAAAGAAAAGCTTTATTTGAACTAAACCAGAAGTGGAACATCTTTTTAAAAAAAAATTAGTTTCATCCCTGCTTCTGACCCAAATGTGTCTTGCAGCTGGTGACTTCTGTCCATCTGTCTCTTTAGTGTTCTGGGGTGGCGAGCTGCATTACTTATTACGTGAACTAATTGCCTGCATTAGGAACTGGAGTCCCCTCTTTGAGCTAATGGGCTTTTAAAACTATTTTCTTTGGTAAAGCTCGATGATTTAAATGGCATCCTAGACGGACTCGTTCAGCCAAAGGACTCTGCTGGAAAACCGAGCAATTGTTTTTAGCTCTTGTATACTACAGGGGGGGGGAAGGAAGTCTGGATCTCAACCTAGAAAATGTGTACAGAGACTGCTATTGGGGTAGCATCTGGAACTATTAAGGTGGAGGACTGTAATCCTACACCTCGGAGGGTCCTAACAAGTGGAAGTCAGTTCGGCAGAATGCTTAAGTTAACCCTATTGCTGGCATGACAGGAGGCAGTAGTAGTTTGGCAAATGAAAGCTATCCGTGATTGGCGACTGTCGGAAGTGGATACAAAGCAGTTTTCTACGGACAACTTTGGGGCTATATTTCTCACCCTGAAACTTGCTAATCTGGAGGGCTATAAATGTGCTACTTTGAAGGCATTGTTCCTTTTTAAAAATATATATAAATAAAATAAAAACATGGAGGAAGCTCCCCATCTTGGATGCTTTCAAACCCTGGCTGGACAAGCATCTGCCTGGGATGCTGTTGGGAGAGGGTATCCATGAAAGTAACTGGCAGTAGGTGTAAAACCAATAAAAGAACCAGTAGCTTAGCTGGGTATAACAAATGATTGGATAAATCCATTCATGGCTCTTAGCCAAGTAGTTTGGTGGATGTATGTTCTGTTGGGAGCTTGGCGTGAACAACGGGGAACGGATCGCCCCATCGTGGCTCGTTAGGTTCTTCTCCCAAACGACCGAGATTGGCCGCTGTCGGAAACAGGATACTGGGCTGGATGGAGTGATGGGCTGACCCAGCCTGGCACTACTTATGCTCTTAACTTTGTATGCAAGGGCAAAGCTACGCTGTGGGCAGGCGGTGAAGCTGCACTGGGCTCCACAAAGTGGGTTGGGTCGAGGGCGCATGCTTCCTAGAGCAGCGGTATCTCCTGCTGACGGGAGGGGGTCAGAGGGGCCCAGTCTAGCCTCGCCTCTGTACGGATCTCTCTTCCATGGCTCTGTATGCAGAGCGATACAGTGGTCAGCTGACAGACTAAAAGCAAGTTTATTTATTTATGTATTTAAATTTATAGCCCGCCCTTCCCAGACGTCTCGGGCCAGCTTACTACAACCCAACCCAAACAAATGACTAAACATACAAAGCAATACAATAAAAGGGTTGCTGTGAGGGTGAACTAGATCAGGATTGGAAATCACTTTGAACGCTAAAAGGGCTATTGGAATGATGACAATAAGACGTTTTAGTCAGAGAACTGAAGGAAAATGCATGACCAGAACAGAGGCGGAGTAGGTAAAACGTCAGTGGCTCTTCCAAAATGTAAGAAACACTTGTCCTTCTCCTGGGTCTCACCTTGTCTGAGATCATTAAGTGAGATTGGTCAATAAAAATTCTTCTCCTTGCAATCGGGTAAGCTCTTGCTCAAGAGGAACGGCCTCTTGGGTTTCAAGTGGGTTCAAGAATGCTCTCATTAATTGGACTTGTTCTCAGTTGAAATGCACGGTTTATCACTTGGTATTACAGGCCCCAGTCACTGATACTGTAACCCCTCCTTTCTGGTTTTGTCTCTCTGACTGTTGCACTGATATGGCCTTGTTTGCCAAAGGTTTGAAGAGCATTTTTTTGGGTGTATTTTGCAATGTTATGCAAGTGCAGCCCAGTGATAAAGTGATAGCTTAAGCTTATTGTAGCTTGACTCCTTAAAGGTAAGGAATGCAAAAACACTCTACTATGACTTGAATAAACTTGCCCGGAGATATTGTGTAAACAAGGTGTCCCATAAAAGTGTTCCTCTAAAACTCTTGCGGGTGAAAATGGCCCCCTCTTATTGCTAAATAGGGTGAAATCAGACATGACACTAACAACCCTTTAACCACCCTTGGTGGTCATTTATGCATGTTTCAGGGCCGCATCGGGCACCAATACAGCCCTGCAACATGCATAAATAACCACCAAGGGTGGTTAGCATCATGTCTGTTTTCACCCTTAGTTTCCAGAGATGAAAACGGAATGATGTTCAGTTTATCACAGCCTGTCCAATATTGCAAACAGACGCAGGTGAATCACTGAGATGCTGCCATAGACTGACTGAGTCCTGTTGTTAGCCCAATAAAGACACACATGCCAGCTTCCTGCCCCTCCCTGTTACTAAGAGAAGAGATGTCTTGAATCTGTCCACGGCAGCAAAATTGAGGAGTCTTCACTGGAAGGGGTTGGGTGACAGCTCAAATTTTATTTATCTATTTAATTTAAATTTCTATGCTGCTCTTCCCAAAGGTTTAGGGCAGCTCAGAAATCATAAAAACATTAAAATACAAGAAACTCTAACCACCAACCCTACCGCAACCTCCCTATCCCCGCCCGCCTGCCGAATGAATGCCTTTTCAAATAAAAAAGTCTTACACCGCTGCCTCCGGAAGATGCTGCAGCACAAACGAACCTCCAGGGAAGGGAATTCCAAAGCAGCGGGGCAACAACTGGGGAAAGCCTCCCTGCGGGCTGTTGTTGAACGAACAAGATTGACTGACGGTCCCCGCAGGGAGGTGCTCGCGGCTGATCACAGGGGCTGCAGCGGAGCATGGTCATTGGAAGGAGGGGAGATCCAGGGCCAGACGAATTGTCACTGGGAGGGAGTTCCACAGCCGTGGATCGGCCACCGAGAACGCCCTCCCCATGGTTACCACTCGAGAGACTGGGGACTTCGAGGAAGACCGAAGGCCAGAATCCAGGGGGGTTAGGGCTTTAAAGGTCAAAACCAGCAGCTTGAATTGGGCGTAATGGTGTAATGTGCCCCCCCCCCCCCCAATGGATGTTTTCTGCTTGAGGGAGGATGGGTACCTAGTGAGGAAGAGGAACAGTATGGCAGGAAACTCCTGTCAGCACAGAGTATAACACAGTGGAAGAATCCACATGCTGGTGGTTCCCAATTTAAATTATTTTTGTATGTGTGCCCCTGTCTTGAGACTTTAATCCTATGACTTCCCCTAGACAGTAACAAATACATGCAAAATCTAGGAAAGTGATAGTGCAACCCCTTGCAAAGGCCCATTTGAGAATCTCTGTTCTATTGTGTCGAGCAGCTGAATCCAAAGCCCTTTTGGGGCAATGCAGTGACTGGGTTGGTCGGCGTTGTGCGGGCGTCCCCTGGAGAGCATTAAGGTAGGGCTGAAATTCCGTATCCCCCAGAACCTGGGTGCTTAGATCAATCTCGCGGAATGAAACGTAGTTTTGCTGGATAGATCCAAAATTCCATGGCTGTTTTCACCATGCTACTGCACATGCAAAGTACCATGGCCACCTTTTTCGCACATGGACAAAAATTTGATCAAAAATCTGATCCAAAAATTTCAGTTGTGTGAAAATCCGACAGCCCTTCCATTTTCACAGAACTGTTCCGCAAAAATGGTAGGTCTGTTTCGAACCAGTCCTACATTAAGGCGCCAATGTCTGGATTCTTTTTTGGGTTCCCATAGAAGTATAGTCTTTTCCCTAGATAACAGGGCACTTCACTGTCTCTCTTCCTACTGTTGTCTCTAAAGGAGGCCGTGCCTGCTGATTCTGTCTCATAAGCATGAACAGGAACCCGTCCCAGGTGCTCCAGGATTATGGACAACATCAGCCTGTCAAGACTTGGGGAGGGGGAAGAGCGGCTACTGGGGATGATGTTGGGCAATGCTTTTGATTCCACTTGGGTTGTAGGATGGAGTGTGCTGGGACTCCAGGTTCTGAGACACTTTAATTTTTAAATAATCTTGCAGTATCTCCTAAAGGCCCCAACTGAGATTGAGCGAGAGTAAAGAACCTGTTTGGCTAGTACTGAGACTGTTTCTCGCCCTGATGACTGACCTATGCCTGGAGGCTGGTTGGGGAAACTGTAAAGTTGATCATGAGTTGGTGTCGACCTGGCAGGGGGTTGCAGGACTGTTGTTTGTGATTCTGTCCGTTCTTGTTGGGGAGCTCCCAGAGGGCGGTGATGGGTAGTGCCTCCTCATCTTTTTGGGATCTCCACTCTGGGGTCCTGCAGGTTTCCATCTTGTCTTCCCTTCCGTTCAGTGTGTATCGAAGGCTGCTGGTTAAGATTGTGGGTAGATCTGGGGTGAGGTGCCATCGATATGCTCATGAGGGAGTAGAGCTCTGGTCCATCCCCGATCCTGTAGTCTTGGTGCTTGCCCAGTGCCTGACTGCCGTTGGGCATGCCTCCTATTGAGAGGGAATCCAGACAAGACTAAAGTGAAGCTGGTTGGCTAGCCCTGTGACCCTGAGGGGGGGATGTTGGGACACCCATCGCTGATGGTGTCCAGCCTCCCCTGGTTACTCAGGTTTGTATCTGTAGAGTTCTCCTGGATCCATTGCTGTGTCTGGAACATCAGGCCGTGGTGGAGGCCAGAAGTGCTTTCCACCAACTTATCTGATGAGAAGGCCCAAACTCTTCCGTTCAGAGTTACAACTGGCCACCGCCATCCATGCCTTCGTAACTTCGAGGCTAGACTGCATCATGTGCAACGTGGGGTTGCCCTTGAAGACTGTTTGGAAGCGGCAGCTGGTGCAGAATTCGGCAGACGGTCTCTTGATGGGGTGGGTGGGTCCCCAGGAGCGTATTACACTGGTACTTTGGACTCTGCACTGGCTTGCAGTAGCTTTCTGGACACAATTCAAGGTGCTGGTTTTGACTTATAAAGCCCTAAACGTCCTGAGATCCATGTCTGAAAGGCTGCCCCCTCCCTTGTGTTCCCCCCATGATCCCTGTGATGGGCCAGGATTGTCCTCTTGCAAGCTCCTTCGGTGCATCGGATCCGTACGACAAGGGTGTGTGCAGAGAGGTGTTCTAGGTGGCTCTCTCACAACTGTAGGACTCCCTTCTCCTAGAGGTTTGTATTCTTGTCCTCTTGCAGATTGGGAGCTGAGGAACAGGCAAAGAGAGTCTGCTCTAAGGTCCCTCTGTGGAGCCTCCAATCCAGAGCTGTATCTGGAACTCATCCTTCCTTCCTTTCATCGCCACACACCAGCTGAGACAAGCTCCTGACTGTCTGTGGGGAAGTTTGAACATGATCACTCTGTGGAGAGACTCCAGGCAGGTGATTTGCTGGGGTAGTTCTTGCCTCTTCAGTGCATGCGAGCCAGTAATCAAGAGCTCAGTACACACGAGAACCTACCTTTTTAAAAAATGCAAATAATCCCTAGCGATGATTCGGGAACAAAACTAGACTGATTTAGGAGACTTGTTGCAGCTGGTGCATGCATTAGCCCCTGGTCTGGCTGCTTCACTAATGGAGAGATGCTAGCTACGCTGCTTTAATGCTTAGCAAATACTTGGCAGGAGTGCCTTTTAGGATTGAGTTACGGGAATTTGAAGCAAGGTTTCAACAGGCCCTGCTGCACGTTCTGCACTTTCTGAATGTGCTGTAACTGTTTGGGTATCTGTGAGTATCCTTGCGCTCCACCCCCAACGCATTCTTTCACCTAGCCCACAACTTTGAAAGTGGCAGAGGGGACAATTGATTCAGCTTCCTCTCCTGCCAGAGTGATCAAAGACAGAACCGTGTTTTGGACCTTGACTTTCAGACGCGACACCTCACTCTCCTCTGCGTTGGGAGTCGCTGTGTTAGCTTTTTAATGGGGGCAGGGGGCTCCTTGTCCCCAGAATTGCTTGCTTGTTTTCCTTGCCCATACACCTTTTTTTGCTCCTTTCCAGACTCTTCTGTCCGGTATTTCAGGCTAGCTAACTCCCGTCTCGGTGTGTGCCTTACTAAAGGGAAGGCAGCTATCTGTCCTTGGGAATTTGCTTCCAGAGTCAGGAGACTGTAAGTGATCTCGGGTTAGCCTGTAGACATTCCCGTTCGTCATCAACAGGTTTTCCTGGGCGGTCTGAACGCTGACTTGCCGTCTGGACCCCAGAGAAGAAGTTTAAAGATACGAAGTCTGGTTGCTGTGTTTTGGCTCCAAATGTGAGAGAAGGAGGCAAAGAGGTTCATGATCTCTCTAATCGGACCAACCTCTGTTGATGAGAGTGTGCAAACGTCCGGACCCTTGCGTACTCTCTGAAGACACTATAAGAACTGTTTTGTCTTCATCTTGAGATGCAAAGTCAGAACATACTATGGTGGCTGACTGTGACCCATAACAAAACTGTCTGTGCTCCAAAGAGTTTACAATCCAAAAATGAAACACGAGGCCAGGACAAAGAGATGGGTATTGCCAGGAAACCGTATGAAGCCGCCTCGTCCTCTCCACTCCTTGGAGCAAGTGGGCTTTTGAAATGGGAGGGAGTGAGGTACCCCTAGGATGAGCACCTGCAGACAGATGAACTTTGGAATCGTTGGCCAAGGCTGCTTCCGCTCTGTCCTCCGTTGATGACCGCTTCGAGTTTGGAGTAAGCTAGCAGATGGTCAGGTGCCTTCTCAAGGTTTATTCTGTGCAGGTGGAGCACACGTGACTGAGTAACCGCTCATGCATTGCTCTGCGCCCCTCTGCTTCTCATCCCTCCTGGCAGATAAATCGGATCTGTATGCATTGTTGTAAAGCGGGCAGGAGGCCGCGTCTAAGTGCACTGCTACGCTATTTCCACTCCATGCTTTTAGCATAAGGATTAACTATTTAGTGTCTCAAGGCAGAATTTCCTGCCTCTGCATGACTACTAAGTGACTAGAGTTTCATTCTCATGCACTGACACTCCAATTACTGATTGTATAATGGATATCTCGGTGCATTAGTCAGATTGATGGGAATATCTGACCCACTCTTGGTTAAATAAATGGCATTTTGGGACGTTCTGGCATTTCTGCCAGAGTTTGCAGAATTTTATCAGTGTATTCTTCAAGCGGAGAGAGATCCGAGACCTCAAACCCAAGTTTTAATATGGAGGAAGGGTTTTAAAATGTGCATGGACATGCAGTCATTGGGCTTTCCCTTCTAGAATGTTTTGGGGAATGTCCCCTATTAAAATAGCTCATGGCCTCTGCACATTGAGACCCCAGTCCCTCCCATCCCAAACTTTTGCCTGTCTTCTCTCTGGTTTCATTTAATTTTTCCTAGCAACAGCTTTCTGCTCTGCCTCTAATTGTCCTGTTCTCTCCTCCAATGGGAGGAGAGTGGAAGTAGGAAATGACTACTTAGTCCTTTGGCCAATCAGGGCTCTGTGGGCAGGGCTGGCCTTCACAGCACCTCAACTAACAGGTGGAAGAAGACTTTTGAAATGGTCCATAGGTTATTTTTAAAGACCGGGTTTTTTTCATCCTCTGATGGGGGAAAAGCTGCTCTGTTCCTCTCTTGGTCTTCCTCTCTAACATCAACCATCTCCAACTCGGATCTGTGCTCCTGGAGCAGCTTGGTATGTTTTCCTTAAATACTCCAGAAGTATCTCCTGGAAGTTATAGGAGGTGAATTCCAGTTGTTTTAGGAAGTGTGCGTGTGCGTGTGCGTGTGCGTGTGCGTGTGCGTGTGCGTGTGCGTGTGCGTGTGCGTGTGCGTGTGCGCGCGAAGAATGTCTCTCTATGGTAAAACGTCTCCATCCCACGGTGACACGTCTACTGGTTTTCCAGAAGCATCTGGCAGGGCTTGTTGCAAGGGGCTCCAAAATGTAACTTTACTTTTCTAATGAGTTTCCCAGAGCCCAACGTTGGGAGCGACTAGAGTGAAGCCTCGTCTGTTCTGCACCCAAATGTGAACAGCAGCAGCTGGGAGAGTAGATGCTGGTTGGGCCGTGGGTGATGGCAGGTGAACTAATTGGGGCACTCTGTACTGTAATTCGGGATGACCTTTTCAAGCACTGGATTGTCCTGGTGCTTTCCTTGACCGTGAGTCTCACACCCTCCTTTAATCTCTTTGTAACTTTAATTTGCCTCCCCAAGGAAAAATCAAATACTTGTGCAATCGGCCTAATCTCTGCAGTGATGTTGTGTCATTGAGATTTAAGGTGCCTCTCTGCAGTGCTCCCCTCAGCAGGGGAAACGGACCTGCACCTTGCAGCTTCCCGTAGGGCTGAAATTCCATTTTCAACGGAATCCAGTCGTTGCGTTCAATCTGGTGAAATGCGAACTGGAATGCGTTCCGATTTCCAGTTTGCCAGATCGATCGGACAGACTAGATTCCGTTGAAAAGAGAATTTCAGCCCTAGGAGTAGCAGCAGGGTCCGGATTTCCAATTTTGCCGCCTAGAGCACATATGTGTTGGCTTTATGAGCTCCGCTGCTTTGCGCGGGTGCAGTGAAGCTGCCTCCATTTTGTGCACATGTGTTAGGCAACAAAACCTTTTGATGAGAATGGCGATCGTCCTTCTGAAATTATGTTCTCCATTCTGAAAATGTGGAAAAACTCCACGTAAAGCAGAAGGGAGAGTGTTTGAGCTGCAGCTCGTACTCGCAACCCCTTCCGGGGAGGGGGCGGGGAAGGGATGGCCGTTACTGTCGGGCTCCACAGGCTGCAGCTCGGAAAGTGTTGGCGGGATCGAGGTCTGGAGAGTTGTTGCAAGAGGGTGCCAGTTTGAGCCTGGGTCCTTACACTTCCCAGCATTGTGGAAAAGCCACATTACTGTCAGCAGTCATGCAACATTCTTGTGATGGAGCTGCCCTACGCTTGTTCTAATGAAGATGCAGAATATAGCGCTGACCTGACCCAGACCTGCCGTTTGAGTGGCACAGGGAACTCCCATCTATTTTTTATTAAAAAGAAAAAGCCAGAGCTTTAGTTTCGAGGGGAAGGAATAATTCAAAGTGCCAACAGCCAAGCATTTCTGAGATAGGGCTGAAGCGACAACTGCTTTTTTCCACGCCGCTATTTCATTCCGCTTTTTTGGAATCGACCGCGACTTTCTGTAGCGTTTCTGCTGGCATTCTGCTAATTCTGCACCCCTTGCTTTGCGGCATCTGAAAGTGTCGGAATAATCTGGGAAAGTGTCAGAAGAAACCTTGTTCTGCTACTTTGTGCCATGACCGCATGTCGGAAAGTGCTGGCGGAATTAATGGAATTAAAGTAGCAGAATGAACGTCTGTCACGCCGTGCCACTCGTGGAAGAGCTCTTTCCATCGGAAACCGCTACCGCTGCGGCTTGGCGTTTCAGCCCTAGTCTGAGGAACCCTGGAATAACAAACGAGGGTGGCCTCGGCGTGAAAGGAATTTGGTAAATACGAAAGCACTTTATGCTTCCAGCTTTCTGAGTGGAAGTTAGCGGACTGATCATCTGAACTGGGTCCTGAAATCCTAATTAGCCCAGGAAGATGAGGGTCTGACCAGAGCCATTGGTTAGAATATTTCACCTTTGTGCTCAGAAGAGCAAACCTATTATTTACTGCAGCATTTGGACACGAGAGACTAGCAATAAGCCCCCCTCAGTAACATGGTCTTACAGAAAGACATGATATAAAATACCCAAACCCCACACAAAATGATTCCCATTTTAAAATGATAATTTTTGAAAACCCAATTTTACAACTTGCAATCTTGCACCCCCATGCCTGTATCTCACACACACCTCTGTGTGGTGTAAATCCCCCACTTTCCCCCATGCCTGTACCCCACTGCTTTTATTCCCTCTCATGGGTAATTGACACCTCCAAAGGAGCAGCAACACAGAATTGCTTAGCCTCCAAGTAAACTACAGGGAGTAGGCACTTCGGGGGTGGGGGGACGGGAGGGACGTCTTTGTTTTGTGTGGGGAGGACCAAAGCTTTAATGCATGCAAGTGACCAACCTTCCTTCCTGACGGGGAGGTCAGGAACCGCACTATCCATGCTGGCTTAGCTGACTTCTTTGGGCTCACTGGAGGGTCTCCTTTTCTCCTAGACCCAAGGATGGCTTCCCCACCCCCTGCCTCCTTGGAAGCATTCTGTCTCCTGATCTCCCAAGCCTGCAGGTGCGGAAGCCGTCCTTGGGTCCTAATAGAAACCATTGCGACAAAGCTGACTCCTTGTAGAGATCTTCTCCCCCCCTCCTCTCCAAGCAATGCAGGGGGGGCGGGCAGGGCCGACGACCAGTACAGTTTCTGATTTCAGAGGGAGGGGGATGAGAAGGAGGAAGAATTGAGGTTGGGTGCTGGGAGGAAGGTACTTTGTTGTTATCAGGAGTCCCTGAGATTCACAACACTGTAAAAATGCTTCTCTTACGGTCGGTGAAATGCATCATTGGAGGCCATTGGAGAGTATAGAGAAAGGACGGTTGCTGTGTTTGTTGTCTCTGTTGCCTATATTTGGGACAAAGTAGTGATCTCTTTTATTGGACCAACTCCAGTTGGTGGAGGGATGCAAACTTTCAGAGCTCAGGATTGTAGTTGATCCAATAAAAGATATCGCTCTCCTACTTTACCAAGGTGGGAATTTTCCACACTCTGGCCATTTTTAAATGGGGTGTAACCCCCCTCCCCCCCAACGCCTGTCTGAAGATGGTGTGGGTAGGCATGCGCTCTCTCTCTCACACACACGTCAAGCAGGGAGCATTTGGGGGCGGGGGGATGGGGGAAACCCGGGATGCTCTGTCTAGGGGTATGAGCAGGTGGTGCGTGTGCAGGAGCACGCACACGTCCCGGCCCATCTGATGCCCCCCCCTCACTCAGTGGAAGTGCGTGCTTTCTCCACTGAGTGCACATGGACCTGCCCCCTGGCACTGGGCTTTTAGGCTGCTGCTAACCGATGGACTAATGCAGAAAATGCTTTGTGCAGCTGGGCCTAGAAACTTCCATCCTGGGTTTGTGTGCCCAGAGCTTCCCTGCCTCCTGTTTTTATTTGCCTTCAAATGTCTCTTTCTGGAGAAGACTCCAGACAATGCAAAACCACAAGTCTCTCTGCGGAGAGAAGTATGCGTGGAGAATGAGTCATGCCTCCTTAATGAGTTCTCCACCTTTTGCTGGGTGGAAAAAAAGGACTCCCTAGTCCTGCCTTGCTTGGTTGTGCTTCGTCCCTCTCCCTGTCCGCTTATTTGGGTAAAACAAACACGGCTTCTCTGCTCCCTGCTGCTTTGAGGTATGAAAATGACACGGCTTGGGAGTGCAGAAGGGAGGCCGGCCGGGTTTTAAACGAAGGCCGTTTCCTCCTGGTTTCCCCCACCCCTTTGCTTTTCTTGGAGGCATTTGGGATTGGCTGCAAGGAGGGGTTTGGTTGCGTTGCGCTGTGAATGGATTTAATCTCCAGCACTAACCGAGGGGTGTGCACATAGCTCAAACACTGCATAAATCCTTGGAAGCAATGCTTTTTAGCTCCTTGCCTCTGCCCCCAAACCAAGACTTTTCATAACTCCTTAGTCGGTGCCCTGGGGAGTCTGCAAAAATCAAGTTCCAAACTCCATGAGCAGGGGGAAAAAAAATCACATTTATGTAGATTTCTAGAGTGCCCTTCTCCAAAGGCTCTGGGTGGGTAAACAATCCCTACATAAAAATAGAAAATTTCCTTGGATGCAGCCCCCACCTTATCCCTGCCTGACACGGCCTTGCCTTGCCGCTGGAAAAAGCTTGGGTTGTGGCAAACTCCCAGGGGAACGGAGCTCAGCGCTGTGAAGGCCCCATTGGCATGCCCTGACCGTAGAGACTTGTTGCGGCAAGAGGGATCCCCAGCTGCCCTGAGGAATTGGGATGCGACATGGGGCGGAGGGAGCGGTCTCCTAAGAGATTTCATACAAATGAGTTTCCAAACATGCTGTTCCATCCAGTTTGGACATTCATCTTTTTCTTTAAAGCAAACAAAACAACCACAGACTCGCCCCACAAGTTCTCCTGGGGGTGGTCTCGTTGGCAGAGATAGTGCCCCCAACCCCAGAATAGGTTCTGCCAGCTCTGTGCTCGCACCCCATGTGGGCTAATTCTCAATGCTCCCTACTTAGGCTCTAATTCTGTGCTACCAGAGGTGATTTCTGTGACGATTTGGCTCCGTGACAATCCCACAAAATTGCCATGATTGTAACGGCAGGATTCATGGCTCCTGCTCTGCGTGGGTCCGTGCTCACCTGGAGTGAACTGCTTTTGCTTGCTCAGTGAGGTGTGTACAATCCCTGTCTCTAGGGGGTGCTGCATTCCTTTCTGTGCCTGGTGCACTTAGGAGAGGCCAGCTTGACTGTCTATTATTATACCTAGGCATCCTCCGTCTAGGGCAGTGTATGTTGGGGGCAGACCAGAGGGATATGGGAGAGCTCCTCCGCCTCCCCCTTTTCTGGGGAGGAGAGCCGAGTGGCGGGGACAGGCATTCTACCTTCATGCCTGCGTGGTGGTTGTGAGGGGAAGCTGGGGAAAGACGATGAAGCATTTGGAACGGAATGGCAGTAAGATTGGATGGCTTTCGAGGGAAGGGGACGTGTGCAAGGTTTGTGGAGAAAGGGGCTCGGGGAGTTGGCTCAGACTAATAAAACCAGTGAAGCAGCAGGCCTGTGCCTGTTACTAGAGAGAGGTGAGGCGTTCCTGGGTCGGAGCCGCGCGGGGCTTTGTGTGGCAGGGAGTTGTAACCAGCAGCGGAAGTGCTCTGGTTTAAGAGACCAGGTGGCTTGCAGCTGCCAATGCACCCCGGGTGGAGCTGAGCAAGGGGATCCCTGGTTTTTGCAATGCCTAGTCCCAAACTCTCTCGTCTCTGGGACCCGAGAGCTGCGTGGAAGCCACAGAAATTCGTTCTCCAGAATGAGAGACAGGCTGCTGTCGGAGACAGGATGCTGGGCTTGATGGGCCGTTGGTCTGACCCGGTGTGGCACTTCTTATGTTCTTAATGTTGGTAGCGGAGAGAGCAGACCACATCTCGGTTATCTACAGCGAGAGGAAACGTCGCCATGGGGGCAGCTTTGGCAAATTCTTGGTCGCTATGTCCTGTCCTGTTTGGTTTTTCATATATCTTTGCACAAGAAAACTCTCCACCCCTCTCTTTGGTGAAAGGCCCACTTCCTCGTCAAGAAGTGGCTGTATTGGCCTGCTCGGTTTCTAAACGTAGCATCCAGCGTTTTTCTTTGTGCCAGATGAAGTAGCTGAAGCATCCCTAATGGCTTTATTTTTCTTGCAGATTCTGAAGTGCACCAGCACAAGCCTCTGGCCAGAGTCGCCCTCCAACGCTGTGCTGTTGTGAAGCTCAAGCCCATTAAGGAAAGCAGAAGGACGCTGTCGGTAAGACTGGTGATGCTTGGGGCAGGGTGGGCCGGTTGGAAGTGTGTGGAATTTGGAGTCACGTGGCTTGGGCTCTATCCCCCACTCTCTTGCTTACCTCGGACTGCTTGCTTTGTTCTGTGCCTTCCTTTCTCCGTCTGTAAAAAGGAGGTACTACTAATGTCTCTAGCTCTGCTTAGAATCTTAGAACCGCAGCTTTTCAGATCGCTCCCTGCCTGGTGGGCGTACAATCTAAGATGGACAAGGATGAGGGAAGCACACAGGGAAAGACAGAGACACACACACATTCCCATTTTACAGATGGGGTGACTGAGGCTGAGAGGTTGCGACTTGGCCAAGGCCACCCTGGGAGTTCATGGCTTCCCATATCCAACTCCCGCACCGTGTCCACTGCACCACACTGGCTCGGTAACCAAACACTTGGAGGTCTCTGGGTGAAAAAAGTGAGATGTTTATGGAATCTCTCATTGTAAAAGCTGGCCTTGTGTTTCTCGTGTAGACTACCACACGGACAGCGCACACATCCTCTTGCCAGGCCAGTTGTAGCAGATTAGCTGAAAAACTCTACGCTCTACAAGTTTGGCCCAATTAACGACGTGACACTGAGCACTTAAGTGGCGGTTTGTTTTCAGCAGATAAATGGCAAAACCCAAATTACATTCCAGTCCCATTGTATTGTCATGTAGCCTCATTCTTGGGTTGTTGGATCAGCTGTGTCAACATGTCTCTCGGCCAGTTTCTGGTTTGATTTTTGCCTTCACCTGACTAAGTCTGAAGTGCCACAGAAACCGTCTTCCAGTCCCCGATTGGCTGCTTCTGCAGGGGATAGTTTGTGGTCTTCATTTCATGTGAAGTCAAACGTTCTCAAGCCAAGTCGGTGGCTGGGGAAAGGAAGGGCCAGTGGCTTTTCTGTGTCCTCCGTGGAAGCCAGATGCCGGCTGCGTTTTGCATCTCTGTGCAGCCGCTGAGTTGAACTCCCAGCGTTGCAAGATGCATTCATGTACTTTATAGAAGGCGGCTGTGGGGAGCAGTGTTGATCAGAGAGCAGAGTGGCCAGATTTCTGCTGACTCGGGTTTGGTATCGAATACGGAGAGGACCGAGCCATCTTTTTCCCTTCCTGTCATGAATGCAAGGTATGAATTGCATCCAGATGGAATCCTTGCGAAGCTCCTGCCTGTCCGAGATCGAGAGAGAGGACTCGCGGTGCCAGAATCTCGGCTCCTGTTTGATGGAGGAGGAAAACGTAAATGGAACAACTTTGCTGCCGGGAGCGCTAGAGGAAGATTCCGAGAAGGGCAGCGTTTCCAAGGGAAGCCGTCGGCCTGCAACAGAGAGAGTTTGTGGACTGGCTCGTAGCTTCAAGCACTTCACGTTGTCCTTTTTTATGTGTTGTGAATCAGTTTTAATTTTTTTAAATTTTTTAAAAAGCAAACTTTGTTCTATTGGTTCCAGCAGCGGTGGGGAACCTTTTCCGTCCGGGGGCCACTTTTGAAAATGAGTGCAGGCTCCGAGGGCTGCCTAGAAGTAGGGATGCGCTCAGGGGAAGGAGGGCCTAGAGCATGGACTCATGCCCTGGAACCTTTGCTCCCTTGGCCAGAGCTCAGGGTTTAGTGATTGGAGCCAGAAACTGGAAAAGGGCCGCATCAAAACGTAACACCGGTCACACATGGCCCCCAGGCCTCAGTTTCTCCACCCCTCAGACTGCGGTGATGTCCTAACAAGCAGCTGCCGCTTGAAACATTGTCCTTCCCTCCCCATCATGTTTTGCTTAGAGCTGTGATTAACGGGGATGTTTGCAAATATTATCCACACTTTCAGTGTGAATGGGGAACTAGGGAAGGATTCGACAGGGCTATCAAGACTAATAATAATAAACCAATATTTATTGTAGTTTTGTCATTTTGATAGCCCTTTCAAAGTGCTTTAGGTTCACCCCAACAAAAACCCCACAAGGTAGGTCATTATTATTCCCATTTGACAGATGGGGAAGTGAGGCTGAGGCCGTTTTTTAGATGAGCGCGCGACCCGCTCGCGCATGGTTTCAAAAATACCGCGAGGCGGGATTACACGAGACTCCGCCGGGGGTCACGCGCATGGGAGGGGGAATGTGCATTCTTTTCCGGCCGCGAATTGACCGGGTTGGCGATCGAGGTAGGTAATTCGCGGCCGGAAAAGAATGCGCGTCCCTCTCCCATGCACATGACCCCCGGCGGAGTCTCGTGTAATCCCGCCTCGCGGCATTTTTGAAACCATGGGCGAGCGGGTCGTGCGCTTGTCTAAAAAACGGCCTGAGAGGTTGGGACTTGCCCAAGGCCCCACAGTGAGTTCATGGCTAGGGGTGGGGTTCAAACCCTGGTTTCCCAGGTCCAAGCCCGGCACCTTCTCCACTGCACCCCACACTGTGACTACAATGAACAGTTGCCGATCCGCTTACTTGGGTATCCCAGTTCAGTGACTTTGTTTATTTCAATTATTCGGATTGGTCATTCCGGTTGATTTTTATTTTGGATATTGTGTGTGTGTATCAAGCCAAAATCACCATCTGAGATCAATTTGGGCGATTCCGCTGTGAAGTGAGAATGAAAGAGCGGTTCGTATTGGCTGCTTTGGACCCAGTTGAAGCAGGTGAATTTGTTGGATATTGCATTTGCTATGAATAGTCCTTTCAGCACTAATTCCCTGCCCCTCTATTCCCTTCCCCCCCGCCCCCGCAAATCAGAGAATTCCTTCCCGGCCCGGGGCGCTTGCTGTTATGTAATTTGGTGGGGGCAGGGGGCTGCCTCAAGCTGCTGGTCTGCTCCGGACGCCGGCGGGAGGCAGGAGGTCCGCTAGTAGTCAGAGCTTGGGGCTGACGGATGCTCTCTCTGCTGTGGGCTGGCCCGAGCTGAGCGCTCCAGCTGGATGATCTGAAAGGTCAGCATAATCTCTGGTGTGCCGGAAAGTTGGGCCGAAAGTTGGTTCTGGGTCACTCCCAGACTCTGGCATTGCCCAAGCTCCTGTATCGTGCTTTGGGAAAGCGCCCCGGGTCAATGCAAACCATCCCTCTATGCCCTCACTTTCCCATGGAGTCTCCCAGGCCGGCTGGCCGGCCTTGTTTAGAAAAACCCCTTTTATTCCTTCCAAAACACACAGCAGAACAACCTAAAACTTCATATGGGCAGCCCCAGGCAAATGTACCTTCCAAACACAACAACCGCCGAGGGGAACGGCACAAAGCGACAGCTCGGGGCAGCGAGTGAGGCCGGCTAATCGCAGTGTAAACAAAGGGTTCTCACTGGCTGTTCAAACAAGAGGCTGGGGGGCTCAGCCGGGGTGTGTTTTCCATTCACGACTCATCAGCGTTTCCCCGACCTTGCAAAGCAGCTGAGGAAGCTTTTCTATTCACTCGGTGAGAGAGCCAGGGTAGCTTAGCGGACAATGGGGTGGACTTTTTACTTATTTATGTAGTGCCAGCAATGTACTGGGTGCTGTACAATCAGTAGTCAGAGCGGGGCTGGGGCACCTTTCCCCTCGTGGGGCCACATTGGAAAAACAAGAACAAGCTCCAAGGGCCTCATAGATGTTGGGGGCAGGGGAATATTCAGGAAAAGGAGGGTCCAGATAATCGATCTGTTCCCTGTCCTTTATGTGCAGGCCCGCCTCCGCCTCCTCTCTACCCACTTCCCTGTGGCTTGAGGGTAGGAACTGGATCCAGGAGCTCGGAAGGAGCCACATAAAAACTTGCCATGGGCCACGTTTGGCCCCAGGCCTGCCATTCCCCCATCCCTGAGTTGGGGACAGGTCCCTACTACAAGGGACTTACAATCCAGGTTCCCCTCTTCCTTGTCCTGCCTTCGGGAAGCGCATGAGACAGCCATGATGCTGAGAAGTCGTGTGCTGGGCTTAGTTACAGGGGAGGAGGAAGCGTCCGTGACGAGTCTTGGGGGATGAGGAGCTGGGAAAAGCTGACAGAAGAGAAGCAGAATGAGTGTATTCAGGGCGGGAGTTTCGGGCCTGGGGGGCAGCAAGGGGCAGGTATGTCTCTGAGAGCGAGGGAGTTGCGTGCAGGCGAGGGGGATGGCGGAGGAGGAGCGGTGTTCCCAGGTGGGAAATAAGGATGGTGAGAGAGGGGGGAGCAGGGCATTGAAGCGCCTGGAAAGTGAAGTCAAGGCGCCTGTGCTGAATGCATTCGGGAGGAGGGTCAAATCGACGGGCTGGAGGCAGAGAATGAATGATGTGGTGGATTGCTCTGAACCTGGAAGACCAGGGTTAAAATCTTGTCCTAGACCCGAACTCAGTATAGGTCTTGGGCAAGTCCCTCTCTCTCAGCCTCGGTTCCCCTTTTGTAAAACGGGAATAATAATGACCCAGTCCCCTAGACGTTGTGAACCGGATGAAGCTTGCAAAGCACTTTGGGCACTGAAAGTGCTATCGATAGGATAGGTAATAAAAATAAACGAATCCACTCGCATAACATGATGCTGAAGGAGAACGTTCAAGAGGCTGGCCTCATTCAAAATGATTGTCTCCTTCTCCTTCAGACCATATTTATGTACTGGTCTCCAAAACCAGGGCTGGTACGGTGTCACTAGACACACAATGACTTCTCCCATGGCTGTACATTGGGACTCTCTACTAGCGTTGAAAATGTGCGGTATATCCATGCCACAAACCTAAACCAACAGAAGAAAGTACTTCTTCCACATAGTATGTAGGTAACCTGTTGAACTCCTTGCCATGGGATGTTGTGAAGGCCAATAGTGGATTTGAAATGGGACATAAAGATGAGATCCATTAATGGCTATTTACTGTGTTGTTTGGATGAAAGCTCTGATGGCTGGAGGCAGAGAATGAATGACGTGGTGGATTGCTCTGTATTCATAGGGTGGCCATACCTTCCCTTTAAAAGAAGATGCTTATGAAAAAGACATGTTGCAGGACTGCATTGGTTCCAGTGCAGCCCAACACCATGCGTTTTTATTAGCATCCTCTTCTAAAGGGGAGGTATGACCACCCTATGTATCTGCCCTGTTCGTTCTGCGTTTCCTCTGACGCCTTGGGGGCTGGCCAACACGTTGTGACGGGAAACCAGGTTGGATTGGCCATTAGCCTGACTCAGCATGGAGCTCTTATCCTTGTAAAGACAGGGACCCAATGAACAGGGCTAATGGGGAGTCTCTTCCGTTCACATGTTCTAGCGATGGTCTGTGTCCAGTGTCACCCCAGTCTGAATGCAGAGTCTTTTATCTGTAAGACACTTGAAATCGAGCACTCATGCACATTCTCTCTCTAACTGGTAGCTTCTCTTCACTTCAGGTACGTACCAAATTCATGCGATGGCCAGCACTACACACATCTCCAAAGATGAGCTGGAAGATCTCAAAGAGGCCTTTGCCAAAGTCGGTGAGTAGGTCTTGCTGCTTTTGTTGTAATAGAGAATGCACTGGAAACAAGACCCAGCACCACCTTTGTTGGGCACTGGTGACTCTTCTGTGCCCCCGGAGCCACCGGCATGGAGAGAGTTCTCCCTCCTTGACACCGCCGGGCAGCGATACACACAAAGCCGCTGGCTTATGATGTCTGCCTGTCTGGTTAGCAGTCTTAATGGCTTGCTCCTCATCAGACTCTGCCCCTCAAGTATGCCTGGTCAGGCTGGTGGCATGTACCGGAAAGGGGTGTTTGCTGGGCCTATCCAAAGGACTGGTCCAATAGGCTCTGGGTCAGGTCAAGCTCTGTAGAATAGGGTGGGTTTTCTCCAAACAAGCATGAGGATGTAGCAGTCGTCGTCCTCCTTAGAGCTGAATTTGGTACTCACAGGTAACCAAATGATTGCATTTTTGAGTACTGTGTTGGGTATTTGACGGACTACCTGATCACCGATTGGGTACCTGGATAACCAAAAAATCTGTAATTTCCATTAACCAATTGACACTTTTCTGGTTATCAACCTAAAAATCGGGACAGAAAACCAAAAACCTGGGACAGTAAGGCGACATTCTGAGACCAAATACAGTATTCTGGATCATTGGGTATCTGACAAATTGGAAACTTCCATTAACCAATTTATAGTTTTTTCTGGTTCTGGGGTGAGGGGACTGAAAAGCTAGGACTGGAAGATGATGTTCTGGGACCGTAAATCAACATTCAGCGACATCGTGTACCCGAAAAATCAATAATTTCTGTTAACTTATAACAAACCCAGAGGGGAGAAATAAAACCAATACTGTAGTTCATAATAAAAGCCCCTTGGGCCGGGGCAAGGCCTTCCTGCGATTTTACCCGTCGTATTCTTAATCTGTTGGTTGGTCGCCACTCCGAAGCTGACTACAGCATTTGTCACCTCCACTCTCTTATCAGAGAGGAAGTATTCCAGCAATCGAAGAGGATACCACTCAGATCTGGCATTAGTCAATAGTTGATCTCGGGGACGTGCGCTTAGAGGACGTTGTAAAAGATAGTGCATCAAATCCTCTACTTGATCCGAGCCACAGATACACGTTCGATCCTTAAATGGCAAACCTGAATAGCGACCCATACAAAACTTTGGTCGCCATTACCTGAAGCCTTAGAGAGGTAAAAGCTTTCCTGAGGGCTACGTTTGTAACTGATCCTCGATATGATGGAACGAATCGGTCAGGGAGCCAGTATTTTTACTCTGGAGATAGAGGCCTGAGCCCTTAAGGACAGAAACTCAATGTCGTCATTTCTACGTTTAAGAAACTTAGAAGCTTCCTTTAAGGAATATGTCCTAAAGAAATCCAGTGAGAAACCCAGACTTCCAATTTTTTTGTTTGACCCCCGGCCACCATAGATCCCTTTGACAGCCGCCCGCCTTCACTTTCTCCCCCAGACGCTGTCTCAGGAGAGACTAAAGCAGTAAACGAAAGATTTTCAGCCAATACTGCAATACGTATCCGTTAATCCTGGAAGCCAAGGGAACCCGTCCCTCTCTCCAGTCTTAGTATTGCAGGAGATGTTGCTATCGGGACTCCCAAAAGGCTTCGCAAAAATTTTTTTTGTAATGGCTCTAAAAAGTAAGTGATCGTTTTACTAAGACCCCATCTCTGGGCACCAAAGCAAAGATATGGAATCAGTTTCACCCGGAAAATCTTAAGTGCTGGGCCCGCTAAATTACTCCCCCTAGCTCCAAGGAATGAAATCCTTATATAGTGATGCCACTCTATAAATCGCCGGTGCGACCACACCTTTAGTATTGCGTGCAGTTCTGGTCACCCCATCTCAAAAAAGATATAGTTGAAATAGAAAAGGTACCGAGAAGGGCAACAAAACTGATCCGGGGTCTGGAACGGCTCCCGTACGAAGCGAGGCTGGATAGGTTGGGGCCGTTGAGCTCGGGGAAGAGATGACTGGGAAGGGATAGGATAGAAGTTTATAAAACCACGAGCGGTGTGGAACCCGTTAATAGGGAGCGGTTATTTTATTGATTTATAATTTTGCCCTGCCCCGCTCACCTGGGTGACTTGGAGCAGCTTAGATTTTTTTTAAAAAAACCATAAAAGCAACTACAACAGCAATTGCAATTTTATAAAACCTCAGCTAATGCATAAAAGAAAAAACATTCCCAACCCGTCTAACCCATCCCACTCTCCCCCGCCAAACGCTTGGTGGAAGAGCCCGGTCTTGTGGTTTCTCCAGAAGGCGAGTAGTTTAGGGCTGAGGCGAACATCCACCGGAAGGGAATTCCAGAGCGACCGCACAGCCGCCAAGAACGCCCTC
Source organism: Sphenodon punctatus (assembly GCA_003113815.1). Classification (NCBI taxonomy): domain Eukaryota; kingdom Metazoa; phylum Chordata; class Lepidosauria; order Sphenodontia; family Sphenodontidae; genus Sphenodon; species Sphenodon punctatus. The sequence goes on along the minus strand of QEPC01011901.1, from coordinate 28,479,154 downwards.
CTGTCCGTCCGAACCTGCCGATAATGCGGGATGTCCAGGAGGCCATTCCCGGGTGACCATTGGGACCGCTCAGGGGCCCAGGGGATGAGGCGCTCACTCCAATAAACAGGGCCCAGGCCGTGAAGGGCCCTCTCCAATAGTACTCGAACTGTTTACCCTCTCAACTAGAACTAGGACAAGGGGACACTCCATGAAACGAACATGTAGCATATTGAAAACCAATAAAAGAAAGTGTTTTTTCACTTGACGCACAGTTAAGTTGTGGAATTTGTTGCCGGAAGACGTGGTCAGGGCCAGTCGTGTAGCTGGGGTTAAGAAAGGATTGGACAAGTTTCTGGAGGATCGGTCCATTAGCAGCGATTAGGCAGGTAGATTTGGGGAATGTAACCTCTGTCAAGGGCTGGGAGTAAACTGCAGGGAATGGATTGCCCCGTAGTGACCTGTTGGGGGCTTCCTCCGAGTTACCGAGATTGGCCGCCGTCAGAGACAGGATGCTGGGCTTGATGGACCATTGGTCTGACCAAGGATGACACCTTTTATGTTCTTCTCTCTGTCATCTCCACAATGTTCAATCTCTCTTACTCACTTCTAACTATGTTGGTAGCTAACAAGGCGGGAGAAAGTGAGAGGATGCTAATCTGCAACTTGAAAATGACAAGCGCTGGTAGAAAGGAGCAGCTGGAGTCTCCTTTAGTTTTCCCAGCTGCTTTGTCCGTCCTTCCCTGCCAGACGCAGCATTGGGGCTCACGCCTGCTCTTGGGCCCACAAGGACCCTGGGGATAAGAGCCCATTGGGCTTGTGCCGCCTACAGAGGCGATGCGTGAGGGAGGGGAATTCCAGGTGGCAAGCATGGGTAGGTAGAGTTGGGAGACAGATGATGGCTCCAAGGGGCTCCCTGCTGAACGCGGATTTAGAAACCATTCATTCCACAAACTGAATGGGGCGCAGTAAAAACGATTCCCATCGTCTGCCTGTACAGACCCCGGCGTATGCCGCGGATCTATTTTTGAGTGATGCATCTTGGAGAAGCAGCTGACTCGGTGGAACCCCTGGCTGGGCAACATCAGCAGGCGTGGATTATAGGGCAAGTTGCGTAGCCCTACTCCAGCTTATCTGTAGACGGGACGTGGCCCCTTCAGGATATGCTGAGAATTCTTTACCCATTCGTCCTTCCCTTTGGCTCTTCCTTTTTGCAAAGCTGTAAAATAAAGTGCTGCACCGTTGGTCCCTCCTCCTGCAAGAGCAGCCCCGTGTCTCTGTGCATCTCCTTAAAAGGAAACGGGCTTTCTCTCCTCCCCTTTGCATCCTGTTATTTAAGCTATTTTTAAGATTTTGTCTCGAGGAAGCAGAGACCGAGCGGTTTTGATTTTTTGCTTGTGCTTCGCTTGCGCCACCTGCGTCCGAGCTGAGCTTGGTGCCAGACGTTGCTGACATGGCCTCTTTGTGGGTTGGCACGCTGGCATGCGTGCACGCATCTGCTGGGAGAAATGGGAGGCCCTGGATGTGCTGCAGTTTCCTTTCCATTGGACAAAAGCCCAACGGCCCCATGCCTGCAGTTGGCCTGTTAGAAAAAATATATCTATCATATAAACATTTGTTAGCTGCTCCATCATGCCTGTGGCATCTCGGTGCGGCCTACATCATAAAACCACAATTCAATAAAATACAATAAATTTAAAAATACAAAATCCCAGCACACCAATTTAAACAAAACCTATCAATCCCGCCCCCATTTATCCCCCTCCAAAGGCTTGGGTGAACAGCCACGTCTTACAGGCCCTACGAAAGGCCAGCAAACTTGGGGCCAGACGGGCTTCCTCCAGAAGGGAATTCCACAAACGCGGAACAGCCGCCGAGAACGCCCTTTCCCTCACATTGCTGTTGCCTTTCCTTCAGTTATTATTGAACTTGAGTGCATGTTTGGGGTGCGGGGTATCCTTTCCGTGAAAATGAGGTCTTCTGGCCCCAGCGCAGAGAGGCTTGGTTATTCTGGTGTGACACCCACTGGGAATGGACCGGGATCAAGATTACCCTTTGGCCTGGCCATCTTCAAAATAGTTTTGGTGTTTTTATTAATGTATTTAATTTCTATTCCACCCATCCTGTGGTCTTGGAGCAAGTTACAATATAAATATATATGTGTGTGTATATATTTAATTAAATGGCTGGTTGATTTCTTTACATTTAACTCCCCCCCCCCCCCCATTTCATAAGGTCAGGCAACTTACCGAATGAATAAGAACCCTATAAAAACACATTAAATATATCCGAAATCCCTCTAAAAACCTTGTGAGTTTATCTGCAGTTGAGCACGATTTCCATGGGAATAAATCCAGACTCTTGTTCAAGCTGGCATAAAATTCGTTCCCTCCTTACTCCCCTCCCCACCCACCAACCCTTCTCGATATTTACTTGCTGCAGCAGCAGCAAGTAATTAAAGGCACAACCGCTCTCCATTATAAACAGGGGACTGCTCTCCATTATAAACAGGGGGCTGCTGAAGCCCTGATATTGAGGAAACCACTTGAGCTACAGGTGTGGATAGTTATCCATGGCTTATATTTGTGGGGATTGTCAGACATGCAAAATGTGAAGACGATCCAGCTAGAAAATCAAAAGTTATAACTGTTTAAAAGTTAAATTGCTAGTGGTCAAAATGCACAGAGTCCCGATGATTTTGAACCACAGATATCACCTCCCTTCGGATGCGTTGAGCCCTGAGACTTCACAGCCTTGTAGTCTGAGATGTCCATCAAGTGCTGCTGGAGACTGAGAGTCTTTGGTGCAGCCAAAACCGAGTTATTAAAGATTAAACAATTAGTTCCGCTGGCTCGCGCATGCACAATACTGCCCGTGTGTTTGGGCATAGGGGGCAAGCCTGGTGGTGAGCTTGAGCAGCGTGTTGAATGAGGGGGAGGGAGGAAGGGGAGGGACTCGCCGCCATCTCCCTCCCACTTGCTCTGCTGCTGCTCCTCAATGCTGGCTCCCGAGCCCCAGCCAGCCCGGCCTGGCGTGTCCGCTCCCCGCGGAGACGGTGGGAGCAGCATGATTTTTGGGCAGCAGGAGGAGAGCTGGGACGGCCAGGTGCCCCTACCCTGCCCCCCGGCCAGCACCAAGCAGGCGGACGGGGGAGCTCGGGCTTGGCTGGGCTCCTGGTGCTCAGAGTCCCCAGGGCCGCTCGGGGGAAGGGGGAGGGGAAGTCCCCCCGCCCCCCACCCTCGCCTGCCCTGTAAATGCTGCTCCCTTCCACGGGAGCCTCTGCAGTGTCTCTGCTCCGTTACCCCTGCCTGCCTGTCAGCTCCATTCATTCCCCGCCCTTGCCAGAACGTCACCCGTCGCAGAAAGGGCAGAGACCCCTGCAATGAGTTAAGACACTGGTAGGAAAACTTGATAGCAGAGTCTGTCCCTGCCTGTCCCAGGCTCTTTGCATCCTGCCTATGGGTTTAGCTTGTAGGCCGAAGCGTGAGCCTGTTTTGGTTTGACACGCTGCGTTTCGTCCCGGTGTGCCCTGCCTGAGAGACCAACGTGCATCTTGCCTTCGAAGCAATCTCCAACAACTTAAGAGGGCAAGGGAGAGGAGTGCACTGTCCCAGAAAGGAGATCAGGGGGCACAGAATGAATTCCCGCCATAAAAGGGGAATTTCAGCTGCTCATGGCAGGAGGAAATGTCCAGTGCCTTGGGGGGGTGGGGGGTAGTGCGCCTGTCACTGATGGAGCTGGGCCACGGAACGACAGAAAGGCTGCCCTAACTCGTGTAATAGCTTGGAGCAGAGCCCAAAGCCCCGTACAAGCTGCAGCTGTCCTATCCCCCCAAACCCGACCGGTGCCTCCGTTCAGATCAGAGTTCAGGCTTGGGAAGCAGCGGAACGAAGGAGCTTTCAGGTCCCCGGAGGAAGCCTCACCCTTCATTTGTGGAGAAGCGTTCTGCTTGCTTGCTCTCTCCAGAAGCTGAAAAGGCAGACCTCCTTTTATTGCAGGTCCAGAAAGCTCTTGGTAGGGTCCCCCCATTTACTAGGAATATCTTCAATAGCTACTAAGGGACTATCGCAAAGAACAAGGCAGGTTAGAAAAACTACTTCCTTAGAAGAAAAAAGAAAAGGTAGAGCTCGAAACCGTAGATTTTTGCATCTCCTATCTGAGCCAGTCTAATGCCCCGTTAGCCGCAAACCTCTCCGTTCGGCGTGTTCCGTCAAGTACGCCGCCCTCCTGTGGCCCATCAGAGCCCGGCCCTCCCGATTGCAACTGAATGTGCGTTACCGAAAGCCTTGGGGGAGAGGTCTGATCTTCACACCCCATGAATTACGTTTGTTTAAAAAGGCCGAGTCCCAGAGCTTCACAAGCCTCAGCTACAAGGAATCCCTGCCAGGCAACTCAGGAAGAAAAGGGTAAAAGTCTGTTTATATAGAACATAGTTTATCTTTCAGCAGGAAACTGAATCGGTTGAGCAGCTTGGAACGCAGAAGGATTTCTAATCCGCAGAGTTCCCAACCAGTGGAGTTGCAAGCACTCAGTGATTTGAACCCATCTCCACAGAACACAGTTGTTAAAACCTCAGGGGCTTTGCAGAAGCTGTGACTTCCCCAGGAGAGAAACTGGGCCTTCCTACCTTTTGGCTTCATGCAGGCTGCTGATCCGTCACTGTACAGGATGTGGCCGTTCTGCTAGAGAAATGCGTGTCCCGCCGCCAGCGCTGCCCAAGGCTTCCCGGCCCGAGCTCCACACACACTCCCTCTCATTTGCTATCCCCTCGCCTGTCTTCTCTTCGTTCCTCTGTTACTCCTCTCTGTTCCTCTTGCTCCTACTTCATCCCTCATGCTTCATGGTCTTATTCCACTGCCTGCTTCCTCCTATCTACGGTCTGCTTCCTCACTCAGCCCCTGTTACTCCCTCAGCCCGTTACCTCTCTCTTTTTCTCTCACTCCTACCTCACGTCTCTTTATTCCTTTCTGATTACCCCCTCGCACTTCATCCATCAGTTTCATCCCTTCATGTTTCCTCCGTTCCCCCTGCTTCCTCCCTAATTGCCCCTCCACGCTATCTTTGCCATCGCCTCGGCCTTGCAGGCTTCCTCAGTCATCCCTCTTTTTTTAAAAAAACAAACAAAAACCTTTCATTCTTCCTTGGTTAGCTTTCATGTTTTATTAGTTGCTCGACTACTCCCCTGTCTCTTGGCTTATTCACCCAGAGCTTTCCAGCTACCAACCACCCTTCGGTAGCTGTGTATTTGCCCAAGTTACCCCTCATCCTGCCCCCTGTATACTTCTTCCCTAACCCAGTCTCCAAGGGGAGAAAATTACTGAATCAGGGTGCCCCTTTGAAAGGGGGTGTCTCCAGTCTACCTCTCCTAGTGGCGTAAGCATCCCTGCCCCCTGCATTTCCACATCCCTTGCTCCGCAGAGGAAATGTTAGGGGGTGACAATAGGGTGTGAGGAGGTGAAATTAACCAAAGAGAAATTCCAGGGGGAAAACGGGTCCTAAAAGTGAAGCATACTCGGTTGTGGAGCAGTCTCTAGGGAAATGGTGAAAGTCCATACGCGGGGGACCCTGAACACTGGCTGGGTAAAGCTCTAAAAAATTATCTGTAGAGAAAAACTTGCTCTGGAGTCTGGTCCATAGAGCGAGACTGACTGTGACCTAGATAAAGAAGCCCAGGTGGTGCCTTGCGGGCACCCCCCTCCAGAGCGCTTGAACTGGTGTTACTGTTTTAATGCCTCTTTCATGCTACAGCTTAATCTGCAGCCATTAGACTAGTGCTGACAACCCCGCAGCCCCGTGCGAGAGATCGCCAAGATTTCTGAGAGTCTTGCAAGATTCTCAAAAAATCTCAAACATGCATGCGCAGAATGGCCCCTGGCAGCCACTCCGGCGCATGCGCAGAATGGCCCCTGGCAGCCACTCCGGCGCATGCGCAGAATAGCCCCTGGCAGCCACTCCGGCGCATGCGCAGAATAGCCCCTGGCAGCCACTCTGGCGCATGCGCAGAATAACCCCTGGCAGCCATTTTTCTGAGGGTTCTTGAGAATCTCGTGAGATTCTTGTTGCCCATAAAACTCTCTGCGCATGAACAAAATGGCTACCGGGGGGGGAGCTCGCATGCGCAGAAATGGCCACAGCAGCCATTTGCATATGCGCAGTGCTGGTTTCTGACCGCATGAATTGTGCGCGAGAATGGCTCGAGAATCAGCTGAATTGGGCTATTAAAAGTTGCCTACAAACATTTTTTCAAACTGCCTTAACTCAGTCCTTTTGCGCAGAATTGCATTGTATACAACCAACTGTATAAAGTTGTCTACACTGACATTGTCAACAGTTCATTGTATAAAGTGTGTACAATTTTTGTACATGTAAAGGACAGAGTTAAGGAAGTTTGAAAAAATGTTTGTAGGCAACTTATGATAATAAATAAATGACCTGTAAATAAATAATGTAATAATTTAGTTAGTGCTAAATAGTAATAAGATTAAGTATTTATGGTAATAAATTAAGTACGTATCTTCCCTTAATGTTGATGGTAAATGATGGAATATAGATAGAAAATCCAGAAATAATTTGCATGCTTTTTGGCGTTTTAATTTTTGTTGTAATATGTTGTTAAATGTTTGAATTGTAATTAATGTTCAAGTTTTTTGGAGTTTAAGTTAGGGAAAAATGTATTTTGTGAAGTGGTTTTGAAAAGGAAAGCTTTTTTGTTTTGGAAACGGTTCTGTTTTTTGAAACGATTAGGTTTTTTGTTTTAGATAATTTTCCATAAGAGTTCAGAGAACTCAGTCCCAGCAGGTGTGTCATTGGGGTAAGAAGAGTTGATTGACAGTTTGCAGCAGCACCTGGAACTTCGGTAAGAGAATTGCAGACGGCTGAGCCTGCTAGAGCGAAGGAATTCTAGAAGAAGTGTCTCCTAGGGCGAGGGCTACTTGCAGTAAGTGTTGTCAGGATCCATCCCACAAGAGTCTCAGTCACAAGGGGAATTAGCACACCAGTGTTTTATTCATATAATCCTAGTCCGTCACAGTCTTCGTATCCTGTCTATGCCGGGCATGCAGCCCCCTCCGGCTCCCTGATCCTGGCTGGCTACTCACTGTTCAGCACGCTACCTCCCTTCAGGTCACCCTCGTTCTTCTCCGCTGCAGCCTTCTCCGCAGAGATGCGCTCGCTTTTGCACCCAAGGCTTGTTTTTTATATTATAGTGTTTTAAATCGTATTATTGTTGTCTTGAATTGGTTTTAATATGTTGTTAGCTGCCCTGAGATGCTTTTAGCAGGAGGGGGCGGCATACAAATTGTATTATAAATCGATCAATCAATAAGTCCCAACGGCCTCTTGTCTTCGGGCTCTTCCCCACTCTTAAAGGGGCCCCAGCCCACTGTCCTATTACAAAGTGATCATCAGGAGGCCAATGAACTGACCTTAGGGATTAGCTTGAACTTTGGATACAGTGTCTCCAAAAGCCTAGACACGGGAGTGCGGTAGCATTGCATGGTCTTAGGGTTTCCCTCTTTTTGCGTTAGATCCTAAAGCTTGCTGCCTCCGTCTTTAGATGCAGGAATGGAAACGGCTGACCGACTTTTGAATTGCTTGTTGTGGCATTTAAGGTTCTTACTTGGAATCCTTCCCTTCCTTGTCACTGAGCTGAACTTCTCACCTTCATGAATGTGACACAGATTGATCAACCTGAATTGGTGATAAGAAATTATGAAAGGTTGGTGGAATGGTTGCTCCCCCTCCTAAGCAGGCAAGCTGATACCGTAGGAAAGAACCAACAGGTCAGGCAGATAGGGTGGTTCGATAAGGAGTTTAACACTAGAAGGAGGGAGCTTCGAGCTCTCCTACGTATCTCTAGAAGATCGAACTCTCCACAGGTTGTGACAAACTTTGTTAAGGCTAGAAGCTCTTATAGAGTATTGCTGATGAACAAAACAAAAAGGATATCAGAGGGAAGGTTGGAATAGTTTATTAAAGACTGTAGTGGACCGGGACCTGGCTCTTTTTTGGAGTATGATTAAGAGTTCAGATCTGGGGGGTAGGCTATACGTAACTCCCTTAGTCCCACAGACTAAATGGGAAGAGCATTTTCCAGCTCTTTATGCGGTAGCCGCCCCCCCCCCCCAAGCATATGACGTCTATTGTCGTAGATCTCTCTAGTGAATGGCCGCCGGTTGGTGCGGATGAGATGTTGGCTCTGATCTCACGTATTAAAAACACAAAGGCTCCAGGTGGAGATTTCATACCACCAGAATTTTTGACGTCTTTCAAAAATTGGTGGGCCTCGGTATTGACATCTTTATTTACAGCAATTAACGTCTTGGGGGGATTTCCAGCGGAGTGGAATAGAGCTATAGTGGTGCCCATACATAAGAAAGGAGCTAGATCCTCCCCAAATAACTTTCGGCCTATTAGCCTACTTAGTGTTGTAGGGAAACTCTGTGTTTGATATTTATATATTAAGCTAATATTATGGATTGAGGAGGGGAAGGTGATCCCAGAGGAACAAAATGGCTTTAGAACTGGCTGGGCAACAGCAGACCATTGTATGGTTATTCCCCACTTCATTACCAAATGTGCACCTGTTAATAGGGGCCTTTTGTTGCATTTGTTGATCTTAGGTCCGCTTTTGATTTAATTCCAAGGGAAATACTATGGAATAAGCTGGCTGCTTTATCGATGGAACCAAGGTTGTTAAATCTGATTCGTATGCTACGTGCAAACTCCTCTCTTAGAGTGAGAATGGATCTAGAGGGTTCATTGAGGTCAGGACAGAAAGGGGCGTGCGACGAGGATGTATTTTGGCCCCAGTACTCTTTCATTTATTCCTGAGTGATCTTCCAGCTTTTCTCAGCTCGCCTGCTAACCACCCGCCCAAAGTAGGGGAATGCCCTGTTGCGTGTCTGCTGTATGCAGATGACACAGCACTACTTTCTACTACACAAGTGGGGCTCTGCAGGCTGCTTAAGGCCTCCTCTGAATATTGCCTTTCAAATCAGTTGGGCATAAATTATGACAAAACTCAGGTAGTGGTTTTTTCAAGACGCAGAAGAGTTTATCATTGGAGAATTGATGATCAAGATCTAAAGCAAGTCAAGTTTTATAAATATTTGGGAATCCTGTTTCAGTCGACCAGATCTTGGTCGATACAAGCTCAAGCAGCAAATGAGAAAGCTAATCCGTCGGCATCAGCTATAACAAAATATTTTAGATCTGGAGGGGGACATCTTGTGACACCAGCCCTGAGGGTATTTGAGGCTAAAACCATTGCCCAACTCATATATGAGGCAGCAGCTTGGGCTATAGATAAGACCTCCGAGCTTGAACCAGTCCAGTCCAAATTCCTTAGGAAGTTGCTTGCCGTGCCATGCTGCGTGGCTAATAACGTCTTAAGAACGGAATGTGGGGTACCTACGGTGGCTGCCAGACTGATAATGGGAATTATTTCTTACTGGCTTAAATACCTCTTTCAGATGACCCTGCTCTGCTACAACTAGCCTTCTCAGAGAAGGGTGTTAACTTATGGAGGACCAAAGTGGAGTGGAAGGTTTGCAGGTTGGGATTTTCTGTGGAGGCGATCCTCCCTTTGGGATATGAGGCAGCTAGGGGCCTGCTGAGACAAAAGATATTGGCTGTTGAGTGCCAATCGGATATAGCAGGGATTAGATCAGAGCACTACTTACGATTGGCTAATCAATTCCCTAGACCTATGCCCTATCTGGAGAATCTGAATGATAGGGATGAAAGGAGAGTGTTGGCATGTGCCGGGTTTAATGCCCTACCTTCGGGCAGGGCATTTCAAGGGGGTGCTCTTGGAGCAGCGTATGTGTATTTGCAATAGTAATGCATAGCTTGGAGTGCAAACTCTGCGAGAGTGCACGGAAGCAATGGATCTATCATCTAATCGGTACCTCTTTAGGAAGAACAAATCAGTCTTGTCTGTCTTCGTTAGTGGATGATAAGCTTCGAAATACATCTAAAGTGGTGGCCAAATTCCTTAAGATCAGTATTAATAAAAGGTGGCTTTGTGATCAGGGACTGCCACCGATATCTTGATGATCCTGTGCAGACAGCTCTGAGGCCTGGAATAGAGGGATTTCTGTTCTGGTGACTGTATGAATGCGTATTTCACCTGATCTATATTGCAGTAGGGTTCTAGTTGGATTCTGAGTTCCATGTGATGTGATTGCAGTTCAGGGGTCAAGGACTGCCCAACACACCCTGAGAAGGGTCAGGCATTTATATGTTGGGTTTTGAGTGCTGCAGGGGTCCAGCGTTGCTACCGCAAGCCCCGAGAAGGGCAAGGCCTTTGCACTCCTGATTTTGTGTCCTGTGATGGCTCCTGGATCTCAGAAATGGCAAGCCAAATTTAGAGTTTGACCCTCCTCAGGAAATGACTCTACTCTACCTGCCTGTCCATGGGTGAAATTTTTTCGTCTGCTCCAGTTTAGGGATAATGGTTTTTTTATGTTTGTACTTTAAACCTAGTGATTTAATGATTTATGCAATGTTTTGTCTTATGTACAATATATGTATGTGTTTTAATTTCGAAATGGCTATGACGTAAGCTAATGCCTAAATAAACTTATACTAAATAATAAATAATCATGATAATATAATTCTTTTATGTTCTTATCTTTAATGGCTGACAGCTGTTAGACAAGTAGGTTGAGGGATATGACCTCTAACTGTCGAGAGCTGGGAGGGAACAGCAGGGAATTGATCACCCCATTGTGACCTGTTGGGTATTTCTCCGAAGTAATCGAGACTGGCCGCTGTCGGAGACAGGATGCTGGGCTCAATGGACCATTGGTCTGACCCAGGATGGCACTTAGGCTTTTCAGGTGGCTTCCATTTCCATGAAGAGACTACTTACTTTTTTAGAAATAAGGGAAGTTTCTTGTGCATTTTCTTGACCAAAGAGAGAGCCCTGTTTAATTATAACTTTTGTAGGAATGTATTCCTGCACGGAGAAGCTTTTCATTCTGATAGAGAGGAGTCCATTGCTTAATGGCAAAGCTTCCTTAGTTGAGAACTTAACTCAAATACTATTGTGCGGACAGCAATATTTTGGATGGGGATTCAGATGTACAAAATAAAGCATCAGAAATCTAGTTAAAATGACCGTTCCCGATTGTAGCCAGATATGGACGTTTAACTGTGGAAATAGTAGCTTCACTTCCACAAATAAATTGTTGGAGAAAATCGAGTATTCTGTTAAATCCAGTCCAGCTAAACATCGACTAGAGACCTCCCTCTGGAGCAGTTTGCACCCTTGGGTGAAAAGAATTGCTAGGCTCCAAGTTGCTTCTGCTGCCAACTGGCCCCTTCTCCTCTATTGCAAGGCTCCGGAACTGAGTTTTCTCTGCAGGCCAGCAGCTTCCAGGCCAGACAGATAGCTTTCTTCTACAGTAAAACCTTCCTTCTTTAGTACTTTTCATCCAGCTTCTGTCACCTGAGAGCATGCTAGATGTGCAGCATATACGCCAGCATTGCAGACCAGCTTGAGGTGGAAAGACTTTTCTCTTTTATGGATCCCTTCTAAGAAACGGAAAGTTCTTAACCATGGGAGCATTTTGGGATCCATCTGGCCCCAAAGCACAACCAAAATTGACACACGTTGTTTCGGGGAAACCTGTTCCTCTTCAGTTTGAATATATTCTCAAGTGAGGAAGTAGTCAAGCTTTCTGCTTTCATTTCAACCTACATATTGTAGCTTTTGTTAAGAAAAATAATTGCCAAAAAATGTTTTGGGCTCCAATAGACCCCGTCATGTTTCAGTGAGCAGACTTGTGTGTCTGTTTGTTTCTTTCTTTCCTAAATACTGGATTGCGAATGTGTATATGTATATATGATTTGGCCTATGGCCGTAAATAAAAGTCATTCATTCATTCACATATGTATATATACAGATGCACACTTCCACAATTTAAGCCTTTGTATATGAGCATTTTAAGCTAAATAAGTCTGAAAATTAACTTTGTTGTATGAATTTAACTTCAGTGTATTCCCTGTGGGGTTTCTTCTAGAATTAATCTAACTGGGGGTCACTTAGACCCCAGTGCAAAACTAATGCAACATTTATTTATTTTTACACAGACCTAGGGTTTCCCCGAGTTAAAAAATCACCCCTTTGTTTCATGACTGAAGTACGTGTTCAGGGTTTCAAGGGTCCATCTTTTAATATTTTTCAATGTTTCGTTTGTAGAAAATGACCTAAGTGTAGCCCCAGCCTTGGGGCCGGCAGAAGAGGATATTAATATTCAGCCATCCAGAGGAAAAACCTGGTGGGCCAGCTCTGCCGTTTCTAAGGGTGTTAATAAACAACATGATAGCCCTGAACAAGTGGGCATTGTGGGAGAGGTTCAGCACTCGCAACATGCGGGGCAGTGGAACCAACAGAAAAATGGGGCTGGAGGTGTGGAGGATACACCCCAAGGTGCGGCAGGGAAGCCAGGTGCTTCCACATTCCTCCTCTCTTTCTTGGACACTGGAGCTCCCTATCGGGTGAGACATAGGCAGTCATTTCAAGGCCGAGAGGGAGAGGCGTGGAAGTGGAAGTGGAAATGCTGCAGAGAGATCTCCCAAGCACAAATCCATTGTGAGCTAATTTGCCGATCAGTTCACCCCCAAGCCAGCCCCAATCCTGCTCTCCAACCGCCCACTTCTTGTTGCAGCAACATACAACCCATTGCTTGCTCCTTCCCAAAGACACGCCAACTCTTCCAGAACCTAATGGACAGCACGCCAACCAGTGGGTACACATTAGCCGGCATTAGCTCACACAGCGGGCTCCGCATTCTCTGAACCAACACTGTGAGTGGTGGGTGACACCGACCATCTGATAGACAGCTGTGAAAACACCCACTTGTAGAAGGCTGCCGTGTTGTTTATTAACACCCTAAGATTCAACACTGCTTTGCAGAGTGTTACAGAAAAACTTGTTCCCCGCCCTCACCCCATGGTGCATCGGCCCAGACAGGCTTAGCTGGGTGATTCCAACTTCCTGTTAACTTTGAGGCAGCAAAAGAACTAGCACTATCTAGCTGGCGTGTGCTAATGAATGAGGATGCCATTTATCTGCAGGGGAAATAGTTTGCTGATGACCTCGCGGACTGGAGCGTTTCTGAATGATTGCCTTTGTTCACTTTCATTTGTGAAACGGACATCCGCATGGCTACATCCCTCACTAAAATTGCTTGTTGGGCTAAACCACATGGTGCTGCGGCAGCATCGCTGTCAATGCTGAAGTTCCATGCTTCAATATTTTTCTAAAAGGGGTTTTTTAGCAACCCCCTTTTAAATGCCGTTCCTAAGGTATTCGATTTTATACCTTAAAATCATGTCTTTATTTCATTTTCCTGCTTATTTAGCTTCATGTAGGTTCTTGTAACGGTTTAGTAGTGGGGTGAAATTGAGGAATGTCTCTTGACTAGAATGCTCCTATGACGTGCAAGAGCCAACCATGTTGTAGCTCTGATTTTAAAAATACATTTTCGTGCCAATTAGATAAACCAGACATGTCAACATCTTCATACATCGTTGCTACTTTTCTGTGCTTCGAATTGGCTGGTGGGTGGGTGCGTTTATACAGCTATAGGGTTGGTCTTAGGGTCCATTTTAAACCAAATATTTTCAGTTGTCTTTTATGCTAGTGTGGGGTTAGTGTAGGGTAATTCTTACTCTGCCACAATCAGCAAAGAAGACTATAACAACTCTGAATGGGAACACTTTGTAGACACAATTTCTCCTGCGGAGGTGACTCTAATGCTGTAACGTTAAAGGGAAAGTGAGAGGGGATCGCTGGGAACTAGTTCGACAACTTGTACTACTATTTATTTATTTATTTATTTATTTATATAGCACCAGCAGTGTACTTGGCACTGTGCAGTCAGTAGTTATAGACAGGTCCCGACCCCCAGGGGGCTCACAATCTACAAGGGAGGGGGAAGACGAGGAAGAGGCGAACATTGGGAGAGACCAGAGTACGTGCATGAGGTTGAGAAGTTCCAGGCACGTGTGCTTCATTTTAATTTATTTATTTATATATTTATTATACTAACATTTCTATCCCGCCCCCTCCTGCCTCTGGCAGCCCAGGCCAGTGTACAAAACAGTCATCGTTTATTTAAATATCAAAAACATCAAATATAAACATCAAATATAAATAATATAAAATATAAAAAGGCCACAGAGTCTAAAAGGATAATCCCATCCCAATCCGCCGCCCGTTACCCATTTCCTCTGCCAAAAGCCTGGCGGAAAAGATAGGTCTTACATTGGCGCCTGAAGGAGGGAAGATCCAGGGACAAATGGACTCCTACCGGGAGGGAGTTCCACAGCCGCGGTGCTACGACCAAGAACGCCCTCTCCAATGTTGCCCCCCGTTGTACATGAGGGACTTCAAGAAGGGCGCCCCCGGCTGACCGCAGGGGCCGATCCAGAATCTGGGGGGTGAGGCAATCCCGCAGATAGGCAGGGCCCGGATCATTTACGGCTTTATAGGTCAAAACCAACACCTTGAATTGGGCCCAGAAGACTATAGGCAGTCAGTGCAGCAAGCGAAACACAGGTGTTAATTGCTCACGGTAGCCTGCCCCCGTAAGGAGATGGACCGCCGCATTCTGCACCAGCTGCAGTCTCCGAACCATCACCAAGGGTAGCTCCACGTAGAGTGCGTTACAATAGTCCAGTCTTCAGGTAATGAAAGCACGGGCGATAGTGGCCATGTCGAAGTTTGAAATATATGGCCGAAACCACCATACCAGCTGTAACTGGCAGAAGGCACTCTTCGCCACAGCCGCCATCTGGACATCTAGGCAGAGCTGCGAATTGAGGAGCACCCCCAAACTACAAACCTGAGCAACGAGGGATGGATGAACCCCATCAGTGACGGAGACCTTCATCCCCTCGGCCCTCCCCACCAGTATCCTCTCCATCAGTTTTCAGACGGCTCATCCTTATCCAACCCCCCACGGCTGCCAAACATCGGGAGAGCGACTACCGGGGCTGGGTCAGCTGAAAACGAGACATACAGTTGGGTGTCATCAGCATATTGATGACACTGAGCCCCAAACCCCCTCACGACCTCCCCCAAAGGCTGCGTATATACATTGAATAGGAGAGGGGACAGAATAGATCCTTGTGGGACACCACATGTGGGATCCTGGGGGAATGACTAACAATCCCCTAGTACTACACTCTGAGTCCTTCCGGCCAGGAAAGAACGGTACGGTACGATTCCGTCCACCCCAGCACGGTCCCTCAAGTGAGTCAACAGTATCTCATGGTCAATGGTATCAAATGCAGCCAACAGATTGAACAGGATCAAAAGGGTTGAGCAACCTTGGTCTAACTTAGAACAGAGCTCGTTGACCAAGGCCACAGGTGCGGTCTTTGTGCCATAACCCGGACGAAAGCCAGACTGCAAGGGATCTAGAAAACTGACTTGATCTAGATGTGCCTGAAGCTGCTGAGCCACTACTCGCTCAATAACCTTCCCTAAAAAGGGAAGGTTAGAAACTGGCCGATAGCCGACCAGGGAGTCCGTGTCAAGAGATGGTTTCTCATGGAACTAGATTCTAAGCGAGGGGGAGAGGATGCAGTTTCACTCATGATGAGCTAGGGAAAGCCTGATGGAAGAGGTGGGTTTTCAGAAGAGGTTTGTAAGTTGGGAGGGAGCGGAGTGGATGTATTCAGGGAGGGAGTTCCAGGCATGGGGGGTAGCAAGGGAGAAGGGTTGAAGACGTTTAGAGGAGCAAGGGGTTCACAAGCAGGCGAGGCTGGGGGGCAGAGGAGGAGCGAAGCTCCCGGGCAGGAGTGTGGTGATCTACAAGAGCAGAGAGATATAGAGGAGCAAGGCCATGAAGAGCCTTGAAGGTGAAGACCAAGAGCTTGTGTTGAATGCGTCCCCATAGAGGGAGCCAGTGCAGGGCGGAGAGGAGGGGCTTTACACGGTCAAAGTGACGGGCAAGGTGGATGATCTTGGTTGTGGAGTGTTGAATGGAGATGAGGGGGGTGAGTTCAGAGCAGGGGAGACCAGTGAGGAGGAAGCTGCAGTAGTCGATGCGAGAGAGGACTAGAGCACGGACTAGGGTTTTTGTGGCGGCAACAGTAAGGCAGGGCTGGATTTAGAATCCCAGGCTACTCACCTGAGTGACTCCCTCAATGGAAATTGAGAGGAAAGTAGGAGGGGAAACATTTTGGAGAAAGATGAGTTTGGTCTTGCCCGTATTAAGCTTGAGTTGGCGGCGAGACATCCAGGTAGAGATGTCAGCAATATGAAACTGTATGGAGGAGGAGAGTTTGGGAGTGGGGAGAGAGAGTTGCGTGTCATCAGCGTACAGGGGATACTGGACGCCATGAGATTCAATGAGCTTACCCAGAGAAAGGGTGTAAAGGGAAAAGAGAGTTACTACACAGTACTTAAATACTACACAGCCCAGCTTAATTCTCTCCCGCTGTTGTTATATGTTGAATTGTAATTGTCGGATAGAAAGGGTATTGGGCATTTTGCACACCATGATAACGACGTGTTCACGATTGCTAATGCTGAGAACCCTCAACATGTAGAGGATTGGGTATGCGTGTTTGCATATTGCAACTTGGAGTTAGCCTGCCGCTCCACTGCCACCACTCGCCAGAGAGCATAGCTGTTGTGTGGTCCATACGGTGGACCTGTGATGACTTGGTTCACTCGCTGAGCGTGGGTAGCAGCAACCCAGAGGCTACAGACTGGAAACTTGGTGGTGGGATTTGGATGTTCCAGGAACCACGATCTTGCAAGGGGTTTCTGTCGTGTGTAAAAATGCTCATTGAGTTATGAATGGCTTCAGCAAAATGGAGGCCTGTTAAAGCGTTCCTAGCTAGACTTACCAGAGTGACGGCGTGTGTTCATCTTGACGTGCAGGAGACTGGATGTGCAATTCCCAGAGGCACAGGGTATTTGGCTTAAATTCAACTGGAAACTACTTCTGACTGCTGTGGGTTCCGGTCCTGCGGCAGCCCAAATCTCTGGGGAAAGATCAGTCTCCCAGACTCATTGTAGCCAAGACAGACAGTGTAACTAGCAAGTGTCTCATCTTCATCAACTGTGGGGGATTGGAGAAGGAAAGGGGAAACCCAAGAAGTAATGGCTCTCCTCTGTAAAGCTGAGCACGGCAACTTGTCTCAAACTCCGAACTGGCCACCCTCATCCATGTGTTCCATCACCTCTAGCTGGATGACTGCAACGCGCTCTACGTGGGGCTGCCCTTGGGGACGGTTTGGAAGCTGCAGCTGGTGCAGAGCGCGGTGGTCCGCCTCCTGACGGGGACGGGCCGTAGGGAGCACATAACACCAGTGCTCCGGGCTCTGCGCTGGCTGCCTGTAGCGTTCTGGGCCCGATTCAAGGGGCTGGTCTTGACCTTTAAAGCCCCACACAGCCTGGGCCCCTCCTACCTGAGAGACCGCCTCACTTCCCGGCTCCTGGAGCGACCTCTGCGATCCTCCGGGGGCGCCTTCTTGGAGGTCCCCTAGGTAAACCGGGGGGCCCACAATGGAGCGGGCGTTCTCGGTGGCTGTGGCGCGGCTGTGGAACTCCCGCCCAGAGGAAGCTCGCCTGGCTCCCAGCCTGTTGGCCTTTCGTCGGGCCTGTAACACCTGGCTGTTAGTCCAGGCCTTTGGGGGAGTGGGGATAAAGGAATAGGGGGTGGGATTTTTAGCCGGAGGATCTTATCTCTTTTAATTGTATTTATTGTCTTTGTAACCCCCGCCCACCCCCCCTTTTTTGTATATTTTTAAAAAATCTGTTTTAAATTATGTAAGCCGCCCCGAGCTGCCATGAGGCTAGATGGGGCAGGGTAGAAATCATTAAATAAATAAATAAATAAATAAACTTTTGTGAACCAGCAGCTGACTTAGCCATCTGCTCCTGGAGCCAGACCCTCTAGCAGTTCCAGAGCCTGTGAGGTTGAGCAGGGAATTGGCTACTAGTGCAAGTTGCCAGTCGGCTGCACTGGAGATGGAAATCCTACAGCATCAAGGGACCTGATCCCATAGAGAGAACAACAGTAATGCTGCTCCTGCTTCTCGGCTTTGCTCCAAAGGCTTAACCAGGTTCCAGGGGCACGGCCTGCAGGAAGAATGAATCGATGTCTTTCTGAGTGACTGTTCCGGGTGGTGATAAGGGTGTCAGTCATGATGTTCTTGTGTTCTGTAGACTCCTGCCTGGTATGGATTGGGCTAAAGCTCCCTTCCGGCAGTCCAATGGCTAGGAACGTCCTGGATACTTTATTTATATTTATTCCGATTTATTACCCTGCCCTTCCTGCCAAAGGCAATTCAGTTTCAGCCCCCTGACGCTTGTGGGTAATGGTTGGTAATGGTCGTTCATGGCCCTAGCTTCTGTGAACCTGTCTTAAAAAAATAATCACAAACAAACCTAGCTTACGCATACGGTTGACCTTTGCAACATCCATTGGCAAGGTGTTCCATAGGTTAATTGTGTGCGGCTTGGGAAAAGTACTGTATCTTATTTTTATTTATTTTAAAAGAAAAAGACTAGATACATGCCTATTAAATTCATTGGGTGTTCTGAGTTTGGCTGCTATGAATGTCTGTAAATAAGAGTGCTGGACAGAGGTACTGGTTCTACGTCCTTTCGCTTAGGATGTCTTTTGAGGGGTAGTATTTTTCTTTTTGGTAATTGTAGGGATTTTGTGTATTGGGGCATGCTTAACTCCCTTTCCTCTTCTCTCCCCGTGTGAAGATCTCAACAGCAATGGATTCATTTGCAATTACGAGCTTCATGAGCTGTTCAAGGAAGCCAACCTGCCCCTTCCAGGATACAAAGTTCGGGAGATCATCCAGAAGCTCATGATCGACAGTGACAAGAATAAAGATGGGAAAATCAGCTTTGAAGAATTTGTATATGTAAGCTTGTGCTCTATTTTTCTACCGTCACACTCTTCTTGGGTGGTTCTTGACAAACTCTGTTCTGTCTTACAAATTTGAGAAGCGGATATAATTTCGGCTCACATCCGAACAGGTTTGCTGCTTTATTGGTTTCCGTGAAGTGGCAAACCTGCAGCAGTATTCAACGCATAGATACGCCATCGCCTTCCAGTTTGGATTAAATCCTCCCTTCGCCATCCAAGTACTAGCCTTTAAAATTGGGGGGGAAATGAATTGCTTTTAAAGACAGGTCAGTAGCAATTGCACAACTTTGTCCAGTATGAAAAGTGTCTGGCCTAGAGGGGCTTAGGGCCATCCTTTGAAAGAGCTCCAGCTGCTCCTAGTGGGTAGAGGAAAAGCTCGTTGAGTTATTTGAAACTTGGAAGGGATTAATCAGTCTTGCCAAGATTGGTGAGACAGAAATTGCATGTGACGGGGTAAAGATCTCAAAACAACTCCTGCTTGCCTTGCAGCGAACTAGCGCTCCTATTTAAAGTTTGCATCCTTGGTGTGATGCAGGACAAGGAAGAATCCCTTGGTCCATTTGAGATTGTCAGGACCCTGGCTCTAATCCCCTCTTTTCAGCACCAGTTTCATTGCAGGGGTTAGATAAATGGTGTCTCTTGAGTAACTGACGACGGATAAGTTGTGGAGGATCATTTTGAGGGTGAACGTAGGTTTAATTAACGGGGAACTCTCATTAATCAACCTGCTTTAGTAGAGGGGAGGTAACAAGAGTGCAGAGGAGAATGGGCTGGTCCAGAAAATGGAACTAGACTTTGCTTTCTGTCTTTAGAAAAGTCAGATTGGTATTTTTGACTCAAGGGAACTGCCTCCTCCCACAAACGAATTGCGATGGGAACATGAAGGAATGATGTGGCGATGGCAGCTACTTTTTAATGTGCAACTTCTATTGGGGGTGATGTTTCTCAATTTAGCTTCAAATTTTCTTTTGTTTCTCAGTTACTTCATGACCTCTGAACTCTTGAGTTCAGAGTCGAATAGTAAGTTGGCATTTGTTTAATGTTTGCAAGCAATTGCATGTTAAAACCAGCTTGTTGAAACTGACTTGGAGTCCAACTTGCACTCGATTTAAAAACAAAAACAAAAACGAAAAACACACACAATAAAGCCCCAAACAAATGGTGCATTTAATGAGCTAGCACGGTGCTAATTTATCCACTCATTAAAAAGATAAAACGAACCTCCCAGGGAAGTAATGGCTAGAATTAGAAACATATCTGTTTAAACTTCCTTAATTACTACGAGGGATTCGACACTTCAATAGAATGGTTGGCGGATGGAGGAGAGAGACCTTATTTGAAGCTGACCGAGTATGCGTTGCCAGAAAGACCTTAATGAGGAGCTGTCGCCTTTTCTAATAAAAAGGGTCGCGTCGAAAGAGAAATGATGACCTGTTGGCAGGCAGTTTCTGCCCACAGCGGGAGACTTCTCAGCTGCTCCAGCTTTATTTAAAGAGACTTCAGTCTGCCAAAGGTGCATTGGGGTGAACCTTAACTTCTTCCTAGTTTCCGACAGAGCTAGGGCATTCAGTCGGTCCAGTTGGAATCCGGACTAGCAAGAATTCCAGTTGGAATGATCAAATCAGATTTCAGCAATTTATGCATTTGCAAAATAGTTGTCGTCGCCCAACAACGCGGCGGTATGTTTTATTTTACAATGGGCAGCCCTTTTCTGCGTGCATAAATCACCAGTCGTAATACCAACGCATAGATATGATCAAGTTCATTCCAATTTCGCGGAACTTTTCTGTGAAATCAGAATGGCTGTCTCGGACCAGCCTACAGATGGACAGTGATTCTGTTGTCAGAGGATCTCCTGAGACCGACCCAAGGTGAACCATGATCATGTGGAACAAAGTGAGGCAGGATGGGGAACTGGTGAGATACAACAAGAACAGAACAATCCCATTGCAGGGCGGGAGGGAGGTGAGAAATCTGGGTGCCCATCATGGTTGTGCGTTATGAATCTGGAAGTGAAGCTATTTGCTGTTTTGTGTCATTTGTGAGAGAATGGTAACAGAGAGTTCCAGAGCAGGGTGTAGCCCATCTAGATGGAAGAGACAAAGCTTAATGTTTACAGGTCGTGGCTTGAAGTGAAGTCTAGGGAAGTTTGGGGAGAAGTGCTGGCGGAGAGGAATTCTCTTTAGCTAAAGGCACCGCACTGTTTGTCTTCGCCTTCACGGCCAGAGTCTTGCCTAATTCAGCTCTGGTGAATTCTCTTGAGTGATTAAATCTCCTTGCAAGTGCTGTCAGATTTGCTTAGAGCTGTGCCTGGGAGCAGAAGCTCGTCTGGAGCCAAAATGTAGGCAGAGAGTGGTTTTGAAGTGCGGGGGGAAGGCTGATCCGACTCGTTTGGCCTTGAAAGTGCAGCCAGCTAGCTGGGCCATGGGAGAGAGGCAATGCCGTATGAATGCTACTCCAGCTGCAGCTGGATTTCTGCCATAGGAACACAAGCTGAATGTTGCAAGAAATCCATATTGGCTCTGGGCAGAGACGCTAGAAATTACACGGTTTGGGTCTTCTGGAAGCAGAAAGGGAAGGGGAGGCAAGCTCAGTGAGGGCATGGTGAAGGTGTGTGCATGTGGCAGGAGTCTTAGTGTTTCATAGTTGGTCCCACAGCCCTGGTCAAGGGGCCGATAGTCTAGTCCCACTGCTAGACGCTTTCCCATTGTGCACGCAATTTCTATCCCTAGAGATTCCAGAGTCCAGCTCCCCTGCTGTAACGTTTTAATCTGGCTTGACTCAATGCTGCCGGTAACACAGAGCGCCACCTCACCCCCAGCTCCAGCGACTCGGTCGTTCCGATATATTCTGTACCCTGGTAGGGCAGTGTCCTATTGGTTATCCTCACCCCACCAGCTCTCCGAGATGCCCGTTATGTCGAGATCTTCCTTTAGTGCCGTGCACGCTAATTCTCCCAACTTAGTCTTCTTTCATTTGTATAATAGACACGTAAACATTTTAATGTTTATTATTCTGCTCATTATAAGTGATTGTTTCAGTTAATTTGGAATCATTTAAATTCATTCTGCACTGATTCCCACCTGAGTTCCCTCAGCTTCTTTCCTAGCCTCTATATTAGGATACCCTAATTCCCTTGAATTCAGTGGCATCCTTTGGAGGTGCCCCAACCCGAACCGTGCACTCTGCGGCACCTGTCGGCTTTCCCCCGGATTCTAGTTTAAAAACTGCTCTACCTCCTCTTTAATTTTTAGTGCCAGCAGCCGGGTTCGGTTCTGGTTAGGGTGGAGCCCGTCCCGTCAGTCTAGG
The DNA here is from genome assembly GCA_003113815.1 of Sphenodon punctatus. Lineage (NCBI taxonomy): Eukaryota > Metazoa > Chordata > Lepidosauria > Sphenodontia > Sphenodontidae > Sphenodon > Sphenodon punctatus. Next base: position 28,456,949 of record QEPC01011901.1, on the reverse strand, counting down.
CTCCCTCTTCCTCAGAACGTTCCTAATGAATCTAAGTTCTCCTCCCTGTACCATCGTCTCATCCACACATTGAGACTCTGGAGCTCCGCCTGCCTCTGGGGTCCTGCGCGTGGAACTGGGAGCATTTCTAAGAATGCTACTCTAGAAGTTCTGGACTTCAGTCTCCTGCCTAGAAGCCTAAATTTAGCCTCCAGAACCTCTCTCCTACATCTTCAGTTAGTTTCACAGCGTGTCTAGTATTATTTGAGAAGGTAAATTCTGAAATCATCAGTGGCGTGGAACAAATAAGTAGGGAGTTGTTTAAATTTCTATCCTATTCCCTCTCTCATATCTTATCTATTCAGCCTCTCTTTGTACAATATTTGAGACAGAGTGTGCGTCTTTAATATGCCAGGAAAGCAAATCTTGTGGGAAAGATGCAAAAGGTGTTAGATAGCAGCTTTCTCTGGTGCCGCAGGGCAGCAATTGAATACAATCTTGGCGAGGCTTCCAGAGGTAGCAAATTGGGATGACAAAATCCATGCACTTTGAGGATGACTGTCTTGTCTGGGGAAATACTTGTGAGCATTGCAAGATGTGATGCTGAGAGTGCTCTGATCCCAGGTGAAAGGGCTTTGGAGTGGGAGAACAAGGTGAAAAGGTGTAGAGAGAATGGAATGGCTTGATGGAGTTAGGGCAGAAGTCATCCTCTCAAACCTACAGAGCTGAACTTTTCTTTCCTTATGGGTTGTCCTGCACTGTAGGAATTTAAAGCAGGAGACAGCACAGGCTAGCCAGGGCGAAGGTAGAGTTCTGCATAAAATCCCCTAGGCTAGAGTCTTGTCCGGTCCCTCCCATGGGTTGTTCTGCTGACAGCATGTTGCAGAGCGCTGGCTATTCTGGGAGGAAGGGACGTTTTTCATCTTGGATGCAGTTATTTTGGGCTGCTTCTGCTCCATGCGTGTGTGGGTTGTTTTTTTTAAAAAAAGCTGGTTTTGCAGAAATGTGGGCAAACTCCCATGTGTGTGTGTGTGTGTGTGTGTGTGTGTGTGTGTGTGTGTGTGTGAGAACGGCAGACACAGTCCCGTGAACTGTCACGCTTCTGCCTACAAACAGTTTTAAAGTTACACAACGGCTCGCTTGCGGCTTTGCTCAGATGGAGACTCTTGCATGGAGAATTGCTTCCGTAAGACCCAAGTTTTGAGCTTTTTCTCAGGGTCACGTGAGACATAACAAAACGGTACCCGGTTGCAAGTCGCTGGTTTGTTAATGCTTTCTGTGTCTGTAGCAGTTTGCACTTGATGATAAAGTGCAAAAATGCACCCTTGATAAATGCGCTCTTATTCCCTCCCCATTACCCTCTCATGCCCCCATATAATTATAGTAGAAAAAGTATTTTTTGGTCGAGCTTCCCCAGTGTTTCCTGACATATGCTTCGATGTTTGCTTTCTAAAGGTGGGAGAAACCCCCAGATTTACTGCTTTACTCCTTTTAGCTGTGAAAGATGCTTGTCTAAACTCTTCTTTGAACTGTAGCTCTTCCAAGAAGTGAAAAGCAGTGACATTGCGAAAACGTTCCGAAAAGCCATTAACCGGAAGGAAGGGATCTGTGCTATCGGCGGAACCTCCGAGCTCTCCAGCGAAGGGACACAGCACTCATACTCAGGTGAGGCTCTGAAATTCGGAGGGCCTAGGGCAGAGGTTCTCAGACACCACGTAGGGTTCCACTGGCTGCCAATGTCATTGATGGGTCCTGCTCTCTGGTATCCTGATTATATTGAACTTTTAAAATGCAGTCACCCAGGTGAAGAGTTTGGGAACCAATAGCTTGCCAAATAAAGGGAGAGAACCCAATAAGCAGTGCAGGAAGTTCAAGGAAATCTGAGAAACGTTCCACCCCTCTCCAAATGGCTGAGAGATGCACACAAATGCGAGATTCAGTAGTTAATTGGGTGTCACTTGAGGAGTTAGCTCGAGCATGTGCACATCTGCATTGGCTTCTCCTCCTAGCTGTTGCCGTGCAGACAGTCTGTGAACCTGAGGGGCTGGAGCCCCTTCGAGTGTGTCCTGGACCCAAATTTGGCTCTTTTAACCATATTGCCTCAATGACCCTGCTCTTAGAAGTCCCTAATAAGGTAGTAGACCTGAGTAAGCCGTATCTCGGGACGAAGTCCTCCAGCTGGAGACCCGGGCCAGCGGATTGCGCTGTTGCTTGACAGCGGGAGAAAGCGCCAAGCCCTTTCTTGCAAGCCCCCAAGTGGGGAGATCAGCAAAGTCCGGCTGCAGCTGGGATGCGCTGCCTGCGTGTGTAGCCTCCGCTTCGGAGCCGTCTTTGCACACACACACCCCTGCTCGTGGCCGCTGGGATGACTTTTGAATTACACGCCTGCTGGAGACCCTGCCTCTCCTCCGAGCCCCCTGGGCGCGGGGAGCTTATGTCACTGAGGCTTCCCCGTGACGGGATCGTTGGGGACTCCTTATTGCTGATGTGACTACCAGCGGCTGTGTTGTTCCCTCCTTCCGGGTAAGTCCTCACACAGTCGTATACTAGAGCTCACAGTATGAAAATTCCTTGGCCTAGAGAATGACCATTTCTGCCCGACGGAGATGCTGCATCCAGGGCCGCTTGCAGTGCTAGAATTTACTGCATGTTGGGTGACAGCAAATCTTGATTTTCAGGTATTTTCTGCTGGAACTGAGAGTTTCAAGTTTCATGTCGTAACATAATGACCTCCAGGGGGCTCAGGGGCCAGAAAGCACATTCATATTTTCTTTTAAATTAAACATCACTTTTGCTTCAGCGATGAGTTGGAAGCGCTGGGGCACGGAAGTAGCTGACTCGGTTTTTGAACATTTGTGTGTTTGTGAGGGGGCAGCCTAGTGTACTTTCTGTTTGTATAAATCGACTTTTTGCTGTGTCGGTAACTGTGTGGCGTTAACTTTCGTGCTTCCTTTTAGAGGAAGAAAAATATGCCTTTGTAAACTGGATCAACAAGGCCTTGGAAAATGATCCAGACTGCCGGCATGTAATTGCGATGAACCCAAATACAGATGACTTGTTCAAAGCTGTTGGAGATGGCATTGTGCTATGGTAAGATATGTGGTCCGCTGTGTGTGTGAGGTGTGGGCGGGGGGAAGACTTGTCTCAGTGCAACTGTGTGCTGGTGGAAACTGGCTTAACAATGTTACTGCTAGAGTCTGATTCTGTCAACTTGATGGCATCTGTTTTTTGGATTTAAAGCTAAGCTCAGTTGGGTGCGTTCTCACAAATGTGCACATCTCCCTGGGAATGTTCACAGGCACTCTGGGGTAAATCCACCCCGAATTGTATGGGCCTGGTTGTGGGTTTGACTGCCTAGAGCCAATAGAAAGGCCCTGCCGTGATCCAAGCTAGTAAAGAAACCTGGTTTGCGGTGACAAGAATCCCTTCTCTTGGGCTATCTCTTTATACGCGTGGTTGAAATTAACAGCAAGCAAGAAAGTTTAACAGTGGAATTTGAATGTCACTATATCCATGTCAACCAGTAAACACACCGAAGAGCTGTTGTAGCTTCCAAGTTTTTTTCTTTCTTAAATTTTTAATGTCTTTGCTATTAACCTGCCTTGTTTTTACACTTCCGTGTTTCTGATGATCTATCAAACCCAGCCTCAGCAGGGGGGAGACAGTGTGAAGCAGGATGGTTTTGGTTTTCTTTAGTGAAATACTAGAGGGCTGGGTACAGACGGTTGATGCTGGTGGGAGCAACGGATTCACTTTGTAGACACTTTCCTGTAATGTTTGTGCAGTCTCTGCTAATATTGGAATATGTAAACTTTTAAAACCAAGTCCTTCCTTGTAGAGAAATGTTCTATGTTTAAAGTGGCAGAGAATGCCTCTTCCATCAGATCGGAGCATGACAGTAGGTGTTTGTTAGTTGGAAAGTATTTGTGAATAATTCACGCGCTTTTACTGAGCAAGCGATATGGATCAGTTGCGCCTGTTAGCATGCTTAAATTTTCATCAGGCTTAACTATTAATTACAAGTCAATTGTTGATGTCGCAGATATAAGCCTTGAATTCCAAATGCTTTGCTTTGAAACACTTTGTGCTCTCTACAAGGGAGAGTCATTGTGCCTCTGCAGCAACATCAGGAGAAATTCTCTCTCACTCTTCTGACTCAAATATTCCCCCCCCCCCTTTTCATATCAGTAAAATGATCAACCTCTCCGTTCCTGACACAATTGATGAAAGAGCTATCAACAAGAAAAAGCTCACACCATTCATAATTCAGGTACTATCTCTCCCTTTTCATTACATTTTTCAAAGATTTCAAATAAAACCTCAGATTTGCTCGTTGACTCAATGGATTATTATCTCAAGACTTCAGAGAGGAGTCGTGAGTTGTATTTTAATAATTTAAAAGAATCTTTGTGCTGTCTCTTCAGCTGTATTAAATGGAAATCTTAGTGCAAAGGGTAACACTCTGTAAATATTCATCAGGGCAGGAGGAAATGGGTTGGTAATGGCAAAGCTCTCAGTGCATCTAGCAACGCTTTCTGTGTCCCTTCCAAGGTTTGCCTGGAGACGTCTGGTGCTGTGTGTGCTTGTGTTGGGGGACACAGTCTCTTAACTTACGCATGGATTAAACGGCAGTGCGGACTCACCTTTTTAATGCGCATTTTCACGCTCTTAGTTTAAACTCTGCTGGTGCCAGTGCATCCCCTAGCTGAAACCAAATGCCTCCCAGATGAAATGAAATACTGGTGGCTAGTTCACTTCCCATTCAGGCCTTTCAAAGAAAGTTTAGCTTTTTGGTGTTAAAATCGGCTGGAGTTTGAATGCCACCATTTTGGCTGTTTAAGCCTACAAGTTTGCCGGAGGAAACGTCTCCAGCTGTCTGCGTTGCATGAAGTGAACCCCACCCCAAGAGATGTTATTGTCTAATGTAGCTGTGTTGTTTACAGGAAAACTTGAACTTGGCCCTGAATTCTGCCTTGGCTATCGGTTGTCATGTTGTCAATATTGGAGCGGAGGATTTGAGGGAAGGGAAGCCGCATCTGGTTCTTGGCCTTCTCTGGCAGATCATTAAAATTGGCTTGTTTGCTGACATTGAACTCAGCCGAAATGAAGGTAAATTTGATTCCTGTCCCCCTGGGAGAGTCAATATAGCTCAATATGTGAAATAGTGCTTATTAAAGGTTCGGTACTTAGACCGTCTGGTGTTACCCGTCACTGGGGGATGCCCTGAATTGCCTTTGTCTCATCCTGACCAATGTTTGCTGCTCTCTTCACCCCATAACGATGCTTCCCTTTTTAAAATGGTTTAAAATTGATTGTATACTGTTTTATATTACTTTATATTTTTATGATTGTAAAGCACTCAGAGTGCCATTAAAGGCAGGGGGAGTGCTATAAAATTATTATTATAAATAGTATTAATAATATTTATTTATTTATTTATTAGATTTTTTACCCCGCCCCTCCTAAAACAGCTCAGGGCGGCTTACAATAAAAATAAAATACAAATATAAACCCAATCTATAAAATACATTAAAACACTTAAAAAAAATATCAACCATTAAAACAGGACTAGGGAACAACAATAAATAAGGATGAATGGTTCAGGGCTTTCAACCAATAAAAACATCTAAAAACTGTTAGATGTGTTTTAGCCCCAAACCCTATCCCAGCCTGGCAAACGCCTGGGCGAGTAGAAAGGTCTTGCATCATTTCTGGAAGATGAGTGTGCTTGGGCTTAGATGAATCTCCCAGGAGAGGAAGTTCCATAATCCATGTGTAATGCTGTCTCTCGTATACCCGGATTTCCTGAGGACTCTGCTCCCTGGATTCCAGGTCTGCAGGACTAGTGATAGGAGAATGGAGTGGGCTGCCCCTTCCTTTGGTTATCCATTTCTTTATGCTTTGATGACCTTCCAGGATCTCTTGGCTCAGTCCTTTGGACAAAGGCACGCTGCGTTCCCTGAATAGTTAACCAGTTGGTTAAAGGAAACCTTCGTACAAGTGGGATCTCCAAGCCATGGTTTGAAACAGACTTGCAGGTTGAGTCAGCAAAACCCCCTTGGGCTACGACGCCATCTGCCACCTCAATGACGTTCAACCCTGCATACTTTAAGGCTTGGAAGTGGGAGGAGGCTGTTGCTGCCAGAAGTCCTGCCGGGAGCTCAGTGACCAGCTTTGCTCTTATGTTCTAAAGGGGGGGGGGGGCTCAGGCCCCGGGGCCCAAATGTGGCCCTCGGCAAGTTTTTATATGGCCCCTTTTCCAGTGCCTGGATCTGGCCCTTGGAGCCATTCTCAGGCCCCGGGGGTCAAATGTGGCCCTCGGCAAGTTTTTATATGGCCCCTTTTCCAGTGCCTGGATCTGGCCCTTGGAGCCATTCTCTACCCCCAGGCACTGAACGTCTGAGCTCATGATAATGGAGCAGAGAGGAGGGCGTGCACACAAGGGTTGGGGACAGAGCCTTGATACAGAATAAACATGTTAAGCACTCCCGCCCCCAACCTCTGTGTGACCCTCGGAGCTTGTACTAATATTCAGTGTGACACCCCCCCCACCCCCCCAGGCCAGAAAAGGTTCCCCACCCGTGTTCTAAAGAGAGGGGATGAACAAAGTCAGTGCCGTTTACTGGGTCGGAACAATGGTCTATCCAGCCCAGCGTCCTGTCTCCGACAGTGTCACAGGCAGTGCCAGACGGGTCAGAGCAATAGTCCATCCGGCCCAGCATCCTGTCTCCGACCAGTGGCCGCTCTTAGTCACCTTGAGATGTACCCAACAGGTCAGAATGGAGTGATCCGTTCCCTGCTGTTCACTCTGAGCTCCAACAGAGGTTATGCTCCCCAACCCGCTTGGCTAATAGCCATTCCCTTATCTCTGCTTAACGACTATGACACTGTCGCCTTCACGTCATGGGGAAGCAGCTGGATATGCTGGCTTGATGCTTTGACCACAAATAATTGCATATGGGTTTTCCCATAAGAGAAGGGCTGTTGATTTAAGAGCTATGGGCCTGTTGTTGCTTTGGCAAGGCTACATGGACCTCCTGATTTTTAATGTTGTTGACTGGTGCAAACCCCATTGACGTGTCTCTCTAAATTCCCTGGAGCAGGGGAGAGAGGCGATTATGTAGTGCTGCCTGCATCTTGATGAAGTAGTTTAAATGAGATCTCTTCTTGTCCAAGCTACTTGCGCCGTGTAAAATATCAGAACTGCAAATTGGAATGATAAAGGCTAAATTATCTAGAATAGTAATCGCTTTGGCCCCTCCAAAAGGGACACAGTGCTTTACAAGTTTAGGTAAAAATGGATACCTGCTTTTAAAAACTCCCAAATTTAAAGAAGGGAAGGAACCATAAAAAACATAAAAAAAAGTAGAGCTCGGAGGGCTTTGTGGAAAAACTGGGTTTGGAGAGGAGATTTGAAGGATGAAAGAACGAGGAAACCCTTGTTTTGGCTTCCTGTTTTGAAGTGTGGGGTGCGTGCTGCAGCATGAGGCGGCCTGCTTACTACTGAATGTAGCTTCTTTAGTGGGAGGGACATTGCTGACTTTGATAGAGTGTTCTGCTATCCTTGGAGCAAGGGCCAGGAGATTGGGAGTGGCTGCTTCACTGAAATGCTGAAATTCTAGTTAAATCTTCCATCCCAGTTCCTGTTCGATACAAGCTGTATTTGCCTTGTATCTATTGGGTAAACCTGCCTGCCTGTCCCCAAGCCCGTAGCCTAGGCTTCATCTTTGACTCACCCCTTTCTTTTAAACCCTACATTGACTCTGTTGCTAAATCCTGTCGCTTCTCCCTCCATAACATTGCTAAGATTCGCCCTTTTCTCTCTGTCTCGTCTGCCAAAACTCTTGTTCATGCTCTGGTCATCTCTCGCCTCGATTACTGTAACCTCCTTCTCACTGGCCTTCCCCGGTCTCACCTTTCTCCCTGTCTCTTATACACATCTAGATGTGTATAAGAGACAGCTATAAAGCTCTTCACAACCTCGCTCCCCCCTACCTCTCTGCACTTATCACCCTCCATACTCCAGCCCGTGCACTTCGCTCCTCCTCTGTCCCTTCTCTCGCCCTTCCACGCCTTCCCTGCTCCCCTAAGCGCCTTCGTCCCTTCTCACTTGCTGCCCCCCATGCCTGGAACTCCCTCCCTGTCCACATCCGCCTTGCCCCCTCCCTTCATACCTTCAAATCTCTCCTTAAAACTCACCTCTTTCGCTCTGCTCTGTCTGACTCTTTATCCTGCTGAGCCACTATTCCTATACCTACGATCGGTTTACCCTTATCCTTGCAACATGGACCTGCCTGCTGTCATTCTCATCGTAACCAAGCCAAGTACGTGCACCTGAGACCTCGCATCTTCATGAATGTTAGACCCCTTGTCTCTCCCTCTGTTCCCCTTCCTAAGTCTCTCCCCCAGCTCCTGTCTCTCAGATTGTAAGCCCTAGGAGCAGGAACCGTGTCTATTTTATTACTTTGTAAAGTGCCAGGTACACTGCTGGCGCTATATAAATGTTTGTTAATAATAATTAATAAACCAGCTGAGTAACATTGCCCGGCAATGAGCAAGATGGCCTCTTTACAAAAGTGCTGCTCCCCTGTGTTCATGCAAGTCTCTTCCTTGCAGCTCTGGCCGCCTTACTACGAGAGGGCGAGACTTTAGAAGACCTTATGAAACTCTCCCCAGAAGAGCTGCTCCTGAGATGGGCCAACTTCCATTTGGAAAATGCAGGGTGGCACAAAATCAGTAACTTCAGTTCGGACATCAAGGTACTGAGAATTCTCTCTCTCCGGGAGGCACGGGGACATGTCTGAGCTGAGTGCCAAGGGGGGCATTCACACATGCTTGACAGGGCTGGGAATAAGAAACCTAGGAAAGCGTTTCTTCCATCCTGAACTTGTTCTGGGAGCCTCCCCGTACGTTCTGTTTAGCCCACTATGGATTTGTCTTCTGCCAATGCCTATGGCCATGATCCACCAATCTCTCTCTTTTTTTAAAAAAAATTCTTTTTATTTTAGCTTCTACAATATAACGTCACTTCCAAACAAAGTGTTACATCTATTTACCCTTCCCCATTTCCCCCCCCTCCTGATCCACCAATCTCTTGATGGGGCAATTCCAGAGTAAGAGGTTGATGGATTTGTAGCCTTGGATTCCGCAGCTGTTAGTTCCAAGAACCCGTAAGGATCTTCTCTTTAGTCTGCCACTACAAACCTTTCTTAGCAAGAACGTTGTTGAAAGCCCCAGGTCTACAAGCCAATATTTCGTATATATATATATTTTTGAGAAGAAATTATATACACATCTTTTAAGAATTAAAATGTGAAATAACATTATTATATGGAAAGAATTTGAGTAAGCAGCTACACAGAAGGATGTAAGTACCATCTGAAAACTGGTTGCTTAAGAGTCTTTGAACGATCGTAAATATTCAAATAATATATAAAATCATTCCTAAACATTACAGAGTAACTGTTGTGACATTTCTCTGGAGCTCCACATTGGACGGGCTCATTGGCCCTCTTGTGGCAGGGGAAAACAGGTCTCTATTTTTATAATAACTTGCTGTGAAGGAAGGACTTCAGTTACTGATGTTATTTTGGTCAGTAGCATTGAAATGTGGTTGGCACAATGGCTTGGGAACTTCTAACCTCTTTATTCTCTTCCCTCTCATGCCTCCTGGATTTTCGATGTGATGCCCTTTTTTTTTCCCCCCCCTTGCTTGTTTTTTTCCCCCCCCCCTTCTTCTTCTCCTCCTCTGTCAAGCTTGCTGACTTCAGTAACTCAGTAAAGGTACAGAATCTCTTTTGCTTCCTGCACTGGCCCTCTGATTTGATTAAGAGGAGATTGAGATTTTTTTTAATGGGAGTGTGTTTATTTGGAGACAGCGCGGTTCAGTAGCTGACTGCTCTGCTTTATCCATTCCAGGATTCTAGAGCATACTTCCATCTCCTCAACCAGATTGCCCCCAAAGGGCAGAAGGAAGGCGAGGCCCAGATTGATATCAACATGTCTGGTTTCAACGTAAGCATCAGAGTTGACGTTATGCAGCAAACGACGTCTGGCTCGCGACGTAAACAAGGCTTTGCAATGGTCTAGTTTGGAAACCGTATTAAATAGCAAGGGGGAAAATGCGTGCCCTTGGTGTATGGTGAGACCAAGGTGTTGATGGGTGGGAGAATATCTTTTGAATTTAATCCGGCATCTGAAAATTCCATTTCCTTTTACATCTTGTAAGCTACTTGAATTAGTGTGAAAAGGAATAGCGGATTTTTTTATTTGCCGATATTTGCATTTTTGGATAGCTGTCTTATCTGCGACCAAAATGGATATTTGCATGGCCACTTGTTCGGTGATTCAGTTACTTCACAACTGAATATCCAAAAAGGCAAATAACGGAACCAAAATATCTGAAATGGATATTTGGATATTTATTTATTCCAACTTATGCCCCGTCATTCTTGTAGGGACTCGGGGTGGCTGAGATGGGACCCATCTCTGACAAGAGCAGCAGCAGTTATTCATTTCGGTGGATATGGTTCGAATTGGGCAAAATCTTTGGATAGGATATTCCTTTTGGCTTTAAGAAGCAGAATTCCATGTCCAAACTTCTCTACTGTCTGGGGAAAAGGTTGTGCAGTGGCGCTCCCAGCGGTATGGAACAGAGCTGAAAGGAGTACCCACAAAAACCAGAATGCCCGTTGGAATTCCGCTACTTGACCCAACCCATAACATTTGGTTCTAATAGGTACCTAATAAGTGCTAGACGGGGATACCCAGGCTAACCATTTTACCAATCTTTTTACTTCCTGTACTGATTCTTTGTCGTCCGGTACCATTTTTTCAACTTCCCATCCAGAGTTTTCCTCATCCTGGTACCAGTTTTACTGTTTACCGGTCAGTAACACCCACTATTTCCAGGTAATTGATTATCTGACTCTGTACTTGTGTACCACACGGGCACTCAGTAGAGTGCTCAATCATGAGTAGATGACCGGTAGATAGCAAATGCACCCCCTGCTTCCGCTATAGGACAGAAGTGAAACGTGCCCAAAAACCGCTGCTGCGGTCATCTCCGCTTTAGTGCTGTTGTCGTGTTCAGCTGTCCCCTCACTACTGAGAGGAGGGAGGAACTGTGTATGCAGCTGACGGACGTGTAAGAGGTGGAGAGAGGGATTCCTGCCTTGGTAGTTTAGACCGCTGGTCTCTTCGTTCTTATCCCTGTAGGAGAAAGACGACTTGAGGAGAGCAGAATACATGCTTCAGCAGGCAGACCGGCTGGGCTGCCGGCAGTTCGTCACCCCGGCTGACGTTGTCAGCGGCAACCCCAAACTGAACTTGGCCTTCGTGGCAAACTTGTTTAACAAGTACCCTGCGCTTACCAAGCCAGAAAACCAGGACATTGATTGGACGCTACTGGAAGGTGAGGAGAACTCGTCTTATCAAATGCTGTGAAAGAGAGGCGCTAAGTGGGGCCACGTGCACCGTGTAATGAAAGATTCATCCTTGCAGTCTGTCTTACTGACTGGACCAGGCTGGAAGTGCACCTGACTCTGCATTTTGGCGTGTTGGCTTCTGCACAGGACGCCAAAATGCAAAGTCGGAACATCCTCCTGCACTGCCGTTCTGAGAGCTCCAGTGGTACGGGGGTGTAAACCAGCCACCGTGGCAAATGAGACGGTTATTTTCCTCTCTGCCTAGACCTTGAACTGCCTCAATGACAGCGCCCAACAAACCATCATCATTTCACTGACGTTGACCTCCATAATTGCGCTAATGCTGGTCGATCTCTCTGCTTCCAGTAGCGATGTCCAGATGGCTCTACAAGTTGTTCCTTTCTGGTTTAATTATGGGACCAACCGTTTTGCTTCTTTCCACTTGAAGCAAAACCAAAGCCTTGCTGCGTGCTGGGTTTCCGGCCTGGGCAGGGGAGGGTGTGTCTTTAGGCTGGTGGGAGGCACAGATACAAGCAGCCTCGTGCTTCATGGGGCCCCAAACTGTGGCCGTGAAGGTGTGTTGCGGAAGGAGACTCGTGTCACTCTGTTTGAATTCCTGCAGAGAGAGGTGACTTGGCTCCCCCTGGGTTGGGTTTAGTGCGTTTAGCTGGATGAGGGCGTTGGGCTCCTCTCCATTTGTACGGGGCTGTGGCGGATACTTCAGGCCTCTCCTTTTGCTTTTCTTTAGGAGAGACACGGGAAGAAAGAACCTTCCGTAACTGGATGAACTCCCTCGGTGTAAATCCACATGTAAATCATCTGTACGGGTAAGCCGTATCCATTGCTTAGACTTGCTAGAACAACTGGGGTTTAATAGAACATAACCAGAGCTTTAAATTAAGAAACCACCATGTTTAACTTGAATCGAACATGTAAGCAGTTTTCAGTTAAGGTAGAGTCAGTAGAATTATTTGTAATTTCAACTTTGGAAAACCAAGGTACCCATCAATCTTGAAATGCTAGGACCGTTGGCCGCACTAGTGGAAACACAGAGAACCCAGGCCCCTGACTAGGACTAACTTCTTCTCTTCCTTGCAGAGACCTGCAAGACGCGCTGGTGATCTTACAATTATATGAAAAGATCAAAGTTCCTGTAGACTGGAATAAAGTGAACAAGCCGCCGTATCCAAAGTTGGGTGCAAACATGAAAAAGGTAAGCCCTTCTTCCGTCTCGCGTGCTAGCTCGGCAGTGTAAGATCCAGAAGTCTGCTTACCTATGAACGTCGAAATCCACACATCGTTGTGCCAGACTCTTGTAAAACAGCCTCTCTCCCTCTCTGTGAGCAGCTAGAAAACTGTAACTACGCAGTTGACTTGGGAAAGCACCCAGCCAAATTCTCTCTGGTTGGCATTGGAGGCCAGGACCTGAATGATGGGAACCCTACGCTGACGCTCGCCTTAGTCTGGCAGCTGATGAGAAGGTACAAACCCTTATTTTAAGATCTCGGAACTTACAAAATTCTAAGGCGTTTGGCCTGGAGTACTTTCTACGCTCGGTGCAACTCTGCCCCCACTCTGGAGGGAGGTGACAGTCAGCTGCTGCCTTGTATCTAACAAGTTACCCTTTAAATTGGGATTGGAGAATCCAGTTGCCCTATGTTTGGTGCAGCGTCATAACGGTGTTTAAAAGTCTATTAAAGCGACATAAAATTGCAAGAGTGCAAAATAGAATTGCATGACTTTGTCATGGCATTTGTTTACTGGACGAATTTGCATCCATTTATTTGGGGTAAAAACAGCAAAATGCTTCACTTAGCAAAGATCGTGCCGTCAAGAAACTTGGCATCTGGACCTTTCTTCCTAAGCTCAACGAAACCTGAGAGCAGAGAAGGTCTGAAGTTGAGAGAGATTTTCTCTCCTAGCGGTAAATTAGGTCAGTGTTCTTGGCCCAGGAACTGCAACCTAGACTGGACAGTAGCTTTGTTCATGGATCTGGCCTGCTCCTTGTTTTGTAAACCAGTCTCCTTTCCCTGCTCAGGTACACGCTGAATGTGCTTGAGGATCTTGGGGATGGCCAGAAAGCCAATGAAGACATCATAGTCAACTGGGTGAACCGGACACTGCGAGAAGCTGCCAAATCCACGTCTATCCAGAGCTTTAAGGTATGTAGCGGCTATGGCTAGGCGGTGTGATGGGAAGGCAGCACAGCCCAACTGGGAGACACTACGGAGTAACTCCCTGGTAAGGGTGAAAGTCGATTTCTAATCGTATCCCGGTTTCAACAGATCCAGTTGGTTCGGTCGGAGTGAACAATCACTCTGATTTTCACTCATTGGACCAGTTGAAAAGATTTCTGTCCATTTTTTGGTGCATGTGCAAAATGCTGCCCGGCCATTCTGCACATGCACAACGTGGAGGCGGCCGTATGCAAAATGGCAGCACCGTTGTTTCCACTGCCATTTTGCACGTGGAACATTCTGATCAATTGGAATTTTAGTAGGAATTTCGACAGCCGTTCTGTTTTTGCAGAACTGTTCGGTGAAAATGGAAGGGCTGTATCGACCCAGCCCTACACCCTGTTCTAGGTATCCTGGCTTGCTTGTTCGCTTCTACTCGAGGTCACCAAATGCACCTCGCTTTCCTGGACACCCAATCAATGGTACAGATGGAGTTTGGGGGAATTAGCTCCTCACAACTAGTTGTCCGCAACAGACCTCCTCCCGTGGTACTTGGGTCTTCACCTGAGGAATGCAGGCTTCCTGGCTGTCTTCCAGAGGTGTTCTTCCATGTCCTCTCCTCAGACTGTCTTGTGTGTGCCGAGTTTCTGGGTGGCTGAGACATATCCCGGTACTAGCTCACTAGATGGTTCCCTTGGTAACCGATGTCACATGGCGACACCTGTTCCACTCTGGGGAGAGAAGGGCTTCCCCGGGCTGGGTGTGCCCCGGCTGTTCTCCCGGCTGGCGAGGGTGGGGAGCAGGGAGCGACATGCAGCCACTCTGCCGTCTTCCCGAGGTCTCCATCCCCCACTGTGACAGACAGCTGTGACTGCCTATTACAGGCAGCCATGGCTCGCTCGCTGCCACGGCAACCTCCCCAACACCTGCTGCATGGCAGGAGGGGCGGGATAGAAGTTTATAAATAAACACCCGTAGGAGCCGGCCGGGAACCCACGTTCCCACCCAGCCAGGTGGCAGCTGAGCACGGATGGTGGGGCCTGGCTCGTACTGGGCCCACGTTCCCGCCCGGCTCCTCTCAGGCCTGTGTAGGAACCAGGCCCACGTTTTATGGGCTGCAAACAGATGGCCAGCTGTGACGTTGGCCCAGCCAGCCTTGTTTCTCTTGGGCCACCTCTCCAGTGCTCGCTCGCCATGGCCCGGTGCCCCAAGGCTCCCAGACCCTAGCTTCCCAGGGGTATCCTTTTCACCACGCTTCCTCACTCAGCCGCCTCTAAGGTTCTCTTCCTTGGGGCCTTCCTGCCTTTCTCCCCTTGGGCCTTCCTCTCCTGCCGGTGTCACTTAGCCTCTAGCCCCAGGCCTGGGCTGTCGCCGTGGCGACCGCTAGGCCCAAGTGGCCAACAAGCCAGGGAGGAGTTGCCGCAGGCTACTAGAGTCTCCCAGCAGAGCCTGCTCTTCCTAGCACGCCCTTGGGTGCGCCAAGGACCTCCCCCAGCCTTCCTGGGTCTCCTTTCCTTCTCCCACGGGGTGGGGTCCAGGTTTCCCCACCCACCCAGCAAAGTGCCTCCAGCTTCTCTTCACCCTGCTGCCTCCAAGCTCTTACTCCATCTGGCTGGGGTCTGCTGTCCTTTTCAATCCCTGACTGGTCCAATAACTAGCCCCAATTTGGGTCATCCGACTCCTCAGGCTCCAGCTAGGCCAGACCCTGTAAACCGAGATTCCAATGGCATTAAGGCTCTCTCTCCCATTGGCTCAAGGTAGGCAGCAAAGAGCTGCTTTTGCAGGAGAAAGTCTGTCCCGAAATGCCCCTAATTAGGATTTGCCCCGTCTAGGCATATGGTTACAGCTCAGGAGAGGAATAGGTGTATCCAGAGGTTACATTAGTAACATGACTCGTGTGGGGACTCTCTCACAAGTGTGCGGGTGAGGGGGACTCTTGTGAGAGAGGGGGGGTAGGATAGGATTGTATTATGAATGATGTTGTAAACAGGGACTCGTAGTCACTGCAGAAAGTCCTTGTGAACAATGACCGACCTTGCTTGGATGTTTCCAAACTCAGCAGTTTGCGGAACATGGTTTTGTTGGCCCAAAACCTCACTGGTTTCCAATGTCCCGCTCTGCTCTCCCCCTCCAGGACAAGACGATCAGCAGTAGTTTGGCGGTCGTGGATTTAATTGATGCGGTTCAGCCTGGCTGTATTAACTATGATCTAGTAAAGACTGGGGCTCTCTCGGAAGATGACAAACACAATAATGCTAAGTAAGTGTCTCTGCGGGGCCTTTGTTGTTCTACCGCTCTCGGCCACAGGAGGGAGGCCGTTGGCCCCAGGAAAGAGCTTTCAGCCTAGATTTTGTTCAGTGGTTTTCTTCCCTCTTTCTCTTAGCCGTGTCCAGGATGAAAGCATGTGCAGTAAAAACGGCAACTGGGCAGGACAAGTTTGATGAATGTTTTTCAACAAAATAGGGTAGTTTCGCCCCCATTTTGTTTTCTTTTTACACAACATTTTGCAATAACCTTTTGTTCAAAGTTTTGCTTGACTGAATCAGAACTTGGGAAAAACGCAGACATGTCCAAATCCTGAAGTATTTTGTACTTAGTGGATAATGCTTGGTTATTACGCAGTAATTCTTGAATTAATATGAGAAAACGGCAAACAAGGAGACTGGGAAGATGTTTTTGGTTTATTTCAGTCTGTTTGTTACATCCGTCTGAAAATACTTGGTTTAAAGCTCCCTGTTTGAAATGTTAATTCTCTTGACCAGACACGTTGTTCTCAAGGCATGTTTGTCTTGCCCCGTTAGAGGAGTAGAAGCTTTAGATGCAGACCTCCAGTTAGTATTAAATGTTTACTTTCCACTTGCCTCCTGTAACATTCACAACACCTCAAAGCACCGTTCCTTGCTTTAAATAGTCCTAGCGAGCCACTCAAGGAAAATGAAGGGAAGCTGTTTTTAGTATCCGAGAGAGATCATATTTCTGCATTGTTTACTCTCAAGATGTCCCTCCGCGACCTCTAAGATAGTTCAAGGATGCCCTCTTACAAGTTCCATCCCTGGCCTAGGTCTCTTCATCCCAGGTGTTCTCAATGACTGCTCCACGGCTTTGGAACTCCCTTCCCCCCTGGAGGGTCACCTGAGCCCTAGTCTCAACATCTTCTGGAGACCGCTCAAGACCTATTTATTTGGCCAGGCATTTAACAGGCAGGGGTAGGATTGGGGGGCATTATAAGTATTTTATGGATTTTCTGTCTTTTCATGATGTTAGCTGCTGTGACCTTTTAGGGAACAGGGCGAGATAAATATTGAAATAAATAAATAGGGAGCACTGAATGAGTACTGTTAATAGATCATCTTTGTTGATGGATTACAACGGCCAGGGATTTTCAAGTGGTGCATAATTCCTTTCTTTTAATGGCCAACAGGTACGCTGTGTCGATGGCCAGAAGAATTGGAGCCAGGGTGTACGCTCTTCCCGAGGACCTTGTGGAGGTGAAGCCCAAGATGGTTATGACGGTGTTTGCCTGCTTGATGGGCAGAGGGATGAGGAAGGTCTAAGAGAATTGGCACCCGTGCACAAAGCCAACCTGCCTTCCCCGGCGTGTGTGCGGGCGTACACGCATTGCCCTGCTGCTTGCAGGCTGAGATGCTGTTGGCCTTAAGAGAACCGTTGACGTTTAAGGGACTTTCAGTTTTGCTTTGCGAGGCCTCGAACCCTCTGGGGATTCTCAGGGAGAGGAGTCTTAACCCAGAGAACGGCCCTTTCCCCAACGCCCAGGTTTGACTTAACAAGTGCTCATGGAAATGCATTCCTCTCAGACCTGCGCCTTCGAAGGTCCTGCCAGAACAGTTTCTAATGCATTATTTCTCAGATACTCAGAATGTAATCCCCCCCCTCCTCCCCCTTCTGCGGGGTTGCTAAGGTGGTTGGTATGAAACCAGAGAGCAAACAAATCGCCCTTTCTACCTGAAAGCCTGTTTAAATTTGTATCCTGCGGTGAAAGCGTGCTATGGGCCTGAGCTTTGTAAAACCTGCCTTTTGTAACCAGAGCGTTGCAGTTCAGAAGGTGGAGTGAGAAAATAGTAATTCTGAAGATCAATCTTCCTACAGTATTCTTTTAAAATGGTGCTTTTTTATATACATCTAACAATATTTTGATTACTTTCCAAGTAAAGCATAGCAGTTTTTTCTCTTGCTACTTTTTTTAAAAAAAGGCCTTTTAGGGTAGATCATATTTTTGAGAATTACCCCTCTCCGTCTCAGGCTAGTGCATCGCTGAGGGCATTGTTTAACCCAAAAATTAAGTGAATGCATTTCTGGATGCATCTTGTTTCAGTTGTGTGCCCTAGAATTTTGTTTATTTTTTGTTGCAAGTTCTGCATGAAAAACGTCTGTTACCTTTTTATTTAAAATGCTGTTGGATTTTTAAAATAAAAAAACAACCAAGCCCCTAAGCCGCTGTGGGTGGCAGGCCTAGCAGAGTGTCCAGTGGATGCTACAAGCAGCAGGATTCGGTCATTTGGACGGCAAAGGTGCTGAGTCTGAAATTATTTTTTTTTTAAAATACATGTGTCATCCCCAAAGAGGGAAGGAAGGCTCTGTATCCCTAGGAGTTCATGTACTCTTGCTCTGGCAAGCTGTTTGCTATCTTGTGAGATCCTGTTGCTATTCTGAGCTATTCAAAAGTGATGTAATATGGTGGCAAAGCATTAGAGGAAATAAAAACAGTTGAATACCAAGCTTCTAATGATTAAGTCTCTCTCCTTCTTGTGGCGTTGTGGGCTATAGGAGCAACAGGCACTGGAATCAAAGTCCCCGGTAGGCAAGTCTAAGATGGGGGATCCTTGGCTTGGCAACAGTCCATGGAAAGAGGATCTAGGGATTGGGGTTGATTACATGCTGAACACGAGTCCGCAATGGGACATGGCTACGAAAAAGGCTGGTGCAATTTTCGACTGCATTAACAGAAGCATTGCCTCCAAGTGAGTGGAGGGAATGTTCCTCTTGGTCGCCCGCCTCTGAATCGGTTCCAGCTGAGTCGAAATGAGCAGTGCTCAACATGATAAAAGGCCCAGGAAAGCAAGTCTGAGGCAAGGCTTTGAAGGAACAGGGTGTGTTTAGCCTAGCAAAGTAAAGATTAAGGGGAGTCATGAGAGCTGTCTTTAGATAGCTAAAGAGTTGTCACCAAGAAGATGGCAAACCCGTTCTGCCTGGCTTCAGG
This sequence comes from Sphenodon punctatus, assembly GCA_003113815.1. Lineage (NCBI taxonomy): Eukaryota > Metazoa > Chordata > Lepidosauria > Sphenodontia > Sphenodontidae > Sphenodon > Sphenodon punctatus. The sequence goes on along the minus strand of QEPC01011901.1, from coordinate 28,438,149 downwards.
GAACAGGTCCAGAAATGATGGGCTCAAGTGACAGGAAAGGAGATTTTGGCAAAATCTGAGGAAAACATTCAAACACTGAGGTGCTCAGCAAGGGAACCGGTTGCTGAGAGGCCGTAGAGTGCGTCGCTGGAAACTTTCAGAAAGAGGCTGGCCAGCCATCGGGGCTGTTGTAGCTGCCCTCGTCCTGCCTCTGAGCAGGGGTCAGAATCCTAGAGCTGGAAGGGACCGCGACAGCCTGCGGCAGGAGCAGCTAGAATTCCTTTGGAGTCTCGTGAGATACCTTGCAAGATTTTATGCCAGGGGCCAAGATCTCACGGAGAGAGACCGAGTTCAGAAGAGGGATTCTGCCTCCCTTGGTACCCATGAGCTTTGGGAAACATCATCATTCCCGCCCCCACCCTCCCCCACTAACTACCCCTCAACACTGAGGGCAGATTTCGTTTCCAAAACTACTTCTGTTTCCTGCTTGAATGAAGCCAGATCTCTTCTTGAAAAAGAGCCAAGCGCTTGAGCGGCTTTGCGTGATACGAGAGACTGGTCGCTGGAGGACTAAGAGCGTTACACCCGGTGTTTAGGGTCAAGTCGATAGTCCTTGTGGGAAGCTCAAAGCAGCAATTAAATTGGCACTCTAGTCTCCGATAACTGGCTGCACAGAGATGGAGGAATAACCACCCCAGAGAGCAGACAACCGCTCTCTAGAGAGCCAGCATAGCCTAGTGGATAAGTGTTGGGCTTGGACCTGGGAGGTCAGGGTTTGAATCCTGTCTTAGCCATGAACTCACTGGGTGGCCTTGGCAAGTCTGTCTCTCAGCCTCCATTCCCCCATCTGTATAATTTAATTTCACAACTGTTGTTATCCTGTCCTTCCTGCCCCAGGCAGCTCAGGGCGGCTTCGTATAAAAACAACAAAACAGCAGCTAAAACAACACAATAAAAGAAAAGGCAAAAACAATAGAGCCCTCTGCCCTCTCCCAAACCCACCACTCCCCACCCTACACTCCATTTCCCCCGCCAAACGCCTGGCGGAACAGCCAGGCCTTAGTCATACGCCGGGAGGGAGGGCCGGGGCCATCTGAGCCTCCGCCGGGAAGGAATTCCACAGCCAAGGTGCGGGCACCGAGAACACCCTCTCTGTGTTCCTGAAGTGGGAATGATTCTGAGCACAGGGGTTGTTGTGAGGGGTGACTGAGATACAGATTGTAAACCGGGCGTTCTGGGCATGTGCAGTAGCCGGTTTATGCAGGGGCAGACCAGCTACCCTTTTCCAAAATGGCGGCACCGCTGGCAGCGCCATTTTGGAAAAGGGCTGCACATGGCACGGAACAGCCCTGGTGGCCAGGTGGTGCGTGTGCATTCCCCCTCCCCCGTGTTTCGCGACGCTCTTGGTTCTTGACTTGTTCTCGTTTGTCAGAACGAGCCAAGAACTGTGATTCCTGTTTGAGGAACCCGGGAATCGCAATATCGAGTTGCATCCCTAGGTGCGGTGGGAACTCTTCAAGGCCTTGCAGCCCTGGCTCAGGTACTCACCATTTGGACAGACCGATGGAGAGGGGTCTCTGCGAATGAACAGCACCTACGGGGAAAGCGCCAATTGCCTGGACTGATTGTTCAGACTGGGTCCGTAATGACATGGTGCAAAGTAAGTGTTTCTGGGAGTTTATAAACATCTTGAAGGAAACCACTTTAATTCCTATTATTAGTTTTAATTAAGGGAGCTTGGGTAGCAGCTGACAGTGGGACTCAAGACACTAAATAATTTCAACCGTATTGATTTCCGTCAATATTCCTCCTGTTGCAAACGTGGCCCAGAGATCTAATATGGGAATAGACCAAACTTGAGACTTGCCTACCCGAAGTGCCTTGTAGCTTCTGGTTTTCATATGCTTGGATTCTGCAAAGCTCTCTTGGGGAATTTGATTGTGATTATCTGGTGAATGCCCTGTGAAAAGAGGTAGATTTGTCACTTCTTCAGCAAAATGTTTCCTTGGCTGTTAGGATGTCTACGTGCTGGCTCTTGGAGAACTTCCAGCTGAATGCTTTATCTTCAGTGTTATTCCCAGAACAAGCACCTTGCTGCTCATTCCTGGTCACTTTGAACCCCGATAGTGCTGTATAAATTGGTAATAATAAATAAGACAGGCAGCTTGATTATCAAAGTGCTTTACAATCCTTATCTTGATTATCTTTCACAACAACCCCTGTGCTCATTATTATTCCCATTTTACAGATGGGGAAACTGAGGCTGAGAGACAGACTTGCCCAAGACCACCCAGTGAGTTCATGGCTAAGGCAGGAATTGAACCATGGCCTCCCACATCCAAGCCCAACAGTTATCCGCTAGGCTATGCTGGCTCTCTGGAGAGGTGGCGTCTGCTCTCTGGCTTGGTTATCCCTCGATCCCTGTGCATCCAGTTATCTGAGGCTAGAGTGCCAATTTAATTGCTGCTTTGAGCTTTACATGAGGTCAATCGACTTGACCCTGAATACTGGCTGCCCGTTTGGGATCCTGATGGCAAAGCTGTTAAGCTCGTGGCTCTTTCAAAGAAGAGATTTGGCTCAATTCAAGCAGCAAATATATGCGAGGGCGTATTTCATCTCCAAAGCTAATGTTGAGGGGCAGTTAGTGAGGGAAATGGTAATGTTCCCCAAAGTGCGTTGGTACCAAGGGAGGCCGAGTCAGTCTCCTTTGGCTTCAGCTAATACATTCACCTGTAACTTCTATTTTGTACCTAAGAGTGTGGTGTCATCGGAGAGGCTGTTCAGCTACTCAAGGTTCAAAATAAGTTGAGGATGGGATGGAATAAGGACTTTGCTTCCATTCTCCTCTTCAGGAATCTCCAGACCAAGCCAGGGCTTTCTGTAGCCTTCACTGTTTGGTACCGGGTTCAGCATGCAAAGTGGCCACGTGCTTGACTCAAATGTTCCTGAAGCAACATTCGTCATCTCGTGTCAGGTTGGTCGATGCCTCCGGACTCCTGCAACATCTTGCAATCTCTGTGGGTTTTGTTTTAAGACATCCACAGCTTCTGGAGCGTCACATCTCTAGAGCCATCTCAATAAAAGTAAAATTCTAACCATTCTCTTCTGCAGGAAAAAGAGGAGCCAAGCAGAAGTTAAAGGCTAGGCAAATGAAACCTTTAAATTTTGCTCCAATCGCAGGATTTTTAAGCCAGTCTTAAACTGCTTTCCTCTGGAGAAGTCCCATTGACGTCCAAAGGGTCTTGACATTTAGAAGTGGGAAGGGTTTTACTTCTGTCACTGGTAGCACTCTTTGCAGAGCTTCTGCTTCTGCTTCCCCAAGCCCCAGAGTCTTCCAACAAGCAAGCATTATGCAGCTAGGACACGCTCTCATTACGGACTCCAAATTCATTCCAGAGCGGGGGGAAAGTCACCGGACCGGGCGAGGTTCCCTTTGTTAGTGCAATCAATCGAAAAGGTGCAGTGGGGAACTCTTGTCTGGTCAAGTGTCTTAGACCCCTGGTAGCAAACGGGAGACAATTTTGAGCCTATGGCTGGATCGTGAGGCTTGGCACAAATCTCTATAATACCTTCTTGGAGGGTTTTTCATTCTCTGCGGCAAAATGGAGAATTCCTAGAGGCGAGGGAGGTGGGGATTGGGTTTCCTTACCAGCAGTAATAAATCTCTCACAAACCCTGTAAGATTCTTCTCCCCGCTGAAATCTCTGGCCTAGCCGAGCTTAATGGCCGTGATTTAGGGCCCATCTTCCTCTGGTAGCTCTGCTTTGAATGATTGAAAGCGTGGCCCTGATGCGTAAATGCAATCGGTTCTCTGCTCCGTTTGTATTTATATTTCTTTCTATAAATGTCTGACCAAGGACAGGGGCGGATGAAAGGGGTCTGTCTCATCTCTCCTGGGACTGAGTTTGATGCAGACTACCGGAGAAGTTGCCTACTGAGGGAAAATTCTTGTTTTGGATTGGGCTATCTCTGCGCGTGTTTTTACAAGGCTTAGTAGAAAGCAAACTGAAGAATAGCCTTCCTCTAAACCGAGAGAGATGGCAGTTGGGTTTTTAGCTTGGTTGCGGGATGATGCTTGACTGAGCAACTTGTAGCAATGAATACCCCCCCCCCCCCCGAGTTCTGCCAGAACTTGCAGAGCCCGCCTAAGACAATGGGTGTTTTTACACACACGTTTCTCCTGGATGTTTGCTGTTCCATCCAGAACTTTCTGTGTGTCTAAATCACTCACCCAGATCTTAAACATCCGGTTTTGAACTTCTGCGTATAACTTCTCCCAGAACGTTTGTGTGTAAAAAGTTCTCCTGGTAAACGGCTTTGCTCCAGGCAGCTGTGGTCACTTGGTTTCCATGGCAGCCCCTCACATCTACAGCTGCTGCTACTTTAGGCTGCCTCAGGGCAGTGTTTGTGTTAAGAATGCATCCAGGAACTGCCTCAGGGCAGTGTGTGTGTGTGTGTGTGTACGGTCATTGTTTTCTGCTGCTCCACATCTTCTCTTGCTGCCAGACAAGCAGGCTCGAGGCTTTGTGCTTCTCCAGCCCAATGGGGAGAATGTACCGTGCTTTTGTATCCTCCTCCTAACTACTAATGGAATCCGGCCCAATCATGGACCATGTGAAAAAGAATCGGCAATTTTTCTCCACTCCCCCCCCCCACCCTTTTGATCTTGCACATCATCTCGTAGCTGCCGCGCTCGGAGGGTTCGCTGGCTGGGAGTCCAGCCTCAGAACAGTTCCAGGGGAGCGGAGTCTCAGCCCCGAGGCTGCCTGGAAGGTGGGAGTCTCTAGCCAGAGGGCAATGCCTGGAGTGAATCCGCAAGAGGGAATATGGGCATGGCCAGAGTAGGATGCCTGGCACGCTGGACTATGCAAGGGGGAGAACAGGACATAAAGGGCATATGGGGGAGCTGGCTTAATGGGAGCAGGGATCCTGCAGGGACTTATCCCAGACCAGGTCCCTGCTGTTGCAGACTCCGTTTGGGAGTGGAATCAGCACCGGCTGTCGCCCCCTTGCAGATCGGTCTCTCCTGTCCCTGCCACAAGCACAGACCCGCTTGTGAGGCAACGGCGCCAAGGACACACGGTGCAGCGATGAGGGCATTGGAAGGGACCGGTTACTGGATCGTTTATTCTCCCCGAGGGTCCCCGCCCCGGCGGCCCGTCAGAGTCGGAGCGTTTTCTGGAGACAATAGAAGACCGTTCTGTTTAGCGAAGCATTTGATAGGTGGGGGTGGGAGGCTGCTCGGGCTTTAGCTGATTTCGATTGATATTTATGCAGGTTTTTAAGCTGGTTCTTATTCCGAAAGCCTCCCTGAGCCTCCTTGGAAAGGCAGGGTGCCGGCGTAGTAAGTTGAAATGATCCTTGTTACTGCAGTTGAAATCCTAGTGTACAATATGAAGGGGCTAGCTTGGCTTCACACGTGATGGAGCCCCTTGGTGAAGGGGAGGGTGAAACCACAAACTCCAGGCCCCTGATTTGTGCAGCAAAAGCCGGCTGCCTCTCAGCAGGGGGATTGGGGTTGCTTTTAATTAAAATGGGGTGGGCCAGGAGCAGGGCTGTCCTGGTGTGGGGCCTGGGAGAAGAATTGGGGGGGGGGGGAGCTGTGAAGCCCAGAGAAACCAGTTTCCTACAAGGATTTCCTGCTCCCCCAAGACCTTCTCAGACTGTTCAAGGTAACACTGGTTTGGCCCCTGCCGGCTGAAGCAGACATTTAAATACCATATTCATTGTATTGGGATCTAATGAAGCTGGTACGAAACACTCCTCACGCCAGCTTTTGGGGGGCTGATTTTTCCAACATACATCGTTTTGTGTTTTTAAAGCTTGCGCCAATAATTTCAGCTCTATCGCACTGAGCCAGTGTCACGGTGTACTGGAGAAGGTGCCGGACTGGGGAGACCAGGGTTCGAATCCTGCCCTAGCCATGGGCTCACTGGGTGGCCTTGGACAAGTCACAACCTCTCAGCCTCAGTTCCCCCATCTGTAAAATGGGAATGCATATCTTTCCCTGTGTGTTCCTTTCATCCTTGCCTGTTGGGTAGGGACATGTCTTGAAAATGTGTGACTGGAAAGTGCTGCATACCCCTAGTAGCGCTACAGAAGTGATTAGTAGCAGTAGGAGGAGTGTGATTTGAGAAGGAGGACCTGTAAAATCAGGTAGACTCCTTGCAATCGCAGTACTCAGTTCAACCCTGTCATTTTGGGCACTATTTATTCGGTGCCCAAAAAGTACCTGATGGATCGAAATACCATTTTTTGTCCAGCTTTTCCAACATCTGGTCCTGATTTTCTGAGTTTCTGTCCCGATTCCTGATTGGAAATGGAAATACCGGGCATTTTCCGGTATTCGGGCACCCGAAATGGTCTTCTAAAATGTGAGTGTTCAGCTCTACGCCCTGGGCGCTGCTGGCCTCTCTTGTCCTGTTGTCTTCCTCTGTCTCAGGGCTGCACAACATGCGGCCCGCAAGGACCTTTCTTGCCGCCCGATTCCCCCGGGCTGCAGAGACCTTTCCTGCCGCCCGATTCCCCCGGGCTGCAAGGACCTTTCCTGCGGCGTGCCATGCCTCCTCCTGCAGCCCCCGCACTGGCACCAAGCCCTCCTTCCTCCGTGCAGCAAACCGATTAAAGGAGCTGTCTGGATCCCGCCTCCCTGGCTCCAGCTTCCTGCCGCCACCGATGTCTCCACCTGAGCCCCTCGCTGCCACTTCTGCCACCCGGATCTCCAACCCCAGCACCTTGCTGCCAGGGGGCGGGGTTATGCAAATTGGGGGAGTGGCCACATGCGGCCCAGGGCTGGGTCTAAACCAAATTTTCTGGGCCTCGGCAGGAATCAAGTTGAGCGCCCCTGCTCTCTCTCCACTCCTCCCCCCTGCTCCATCATCCCTCTCCCTTGGGGCCAGATTCTTGCATGTGTCCCCGTCTGGGTCAGCCAATGGCACCCTTGCCTTTGGCACCAGTAGCTCACTGTGGGGACTCTCTCACAAGTGAGGGGGTGAGGGGGACTCTTGTGAGAGAGGGGGGGTAGGATAGGATTGTATTATGAATGATGTTGTAAACAGGGACTCGTAGTCACTGCAGAAAGTCCTTGTGAACAATGACCGACCTTGCTTGGATGTTTCCAAGCAGTTTGCGGAATATGGTTTTGTTGGCCCAAAGCCTCACTGGTTTCCAATGTCCCGCCCTGCTCTGGCCCTCGGGGAAGAAGCCGGCCAGATTTCCCTGAAGCAGACGGGACAGTCTCTGCTAACCCTCCCTGTCTAGGACAGCGTGACGAGCAGATCGGCCACCAAAATGCCTGGATCCGTACTGCGTGTGTCAGTAATCCCAAGCTAAGCTACAAACTGTGTGTGTGTTGCTGAGAGAGGACTGAGTTGTCAAGATGCCTGAACCAGCCCACTCTGCTCCTGCGGCCAAGAAGGGCTCTAAAAAAGCAGCGACCAAGACCCAGGTGAAGGGGGATAAGAAACGCCGCAGGACCAGGAAGGCGAGTTACTCCATCTACGTGTACAAGGTGCTGAAGCAAGTTCACCCCGACACCGGTATCTCCTCTACGGCCGTGGGCAACCTGGCTCCCCCTTACCTCTCAGCCCTAGTCTCCTTACACACTCCTGCACGCACCCTCCGCTCCTCCTCTGTCCTCTCCCTCGCTCTCCCTCGTCTCCCTTGCTCCCCTAACCGCCTCCGTCCCTTCTCCCTTGCTGTGCCTCATGCCTGGAACTCCCTCCCTGCCCACATCCGCCTCGCCCCCTCCCTCCGCACCTTCAAATCCCTCCTCAAAACCCACCTCTTCCTCGCCGCCTTTCCCGATGCCTGTTAGAACTTTCCTCTCGATATTTACTGTCTGCCCTCCCCACAGACTCCTGCCTAACTGCAACCACGTGCACCTGAGACCTCACATCCACTGAATGTTTTATCCCTTGTCTCTCCCTATGTCTCCATTCCTTGTCGCCCCACTCTGTGTCTATTAGATTGTGAGCCGTAGGCAGGGACCACGTCGATCTTATTGTTCTGTAAAGCACAAGGTACACAGCTGGCGCTATACAAATGCTAATAATAATAATAATAATAATAATAATGAACTGAAACCTGGGTGTTATAACTCTATTTGGACACCAGAGGTCGCATGACTGTAACACTTTGGTAGGTGATTTCAATGCGTTTTATTACTCCAGCAAGGAGAGCACCGACCTAGCTAGAAAACAGCTAGCTTCCTTCTCAATCCCCCCCTCCCATAAACCCTTCCTAAGGAGCTGTGAGCCAGGCTACAAGCAAACAGTCCCCATCCGCAGATTTCAGGGGGAGGGCTCGAACACTAGCAGGTGCAAACTCTGTATCACCCTGGAGATGGCGCTGGACTTGGTCCTGGAAAGCCGGGGTTCGAATCCTGCCCTAGCCATCAACTCATTAGAGGTGGCATTGGGCAAGTCACAGGGAAACACACACCTCTGTCTCAGGGAGACACACACGTTCCTGTTTTTTACAGATGGGGAACTGTGTTCTCTTCCTGTCCCTCCACAGGGAGCTTACAGTCCGGCTCTAATAACAACAATTGTGAAAGCACCAGGTACATGGCTGGTCCTATATAAATGCTTAATAATATAGTAACAAGCTGTAGTGTTTTTTTGCCAGCCCCCACGCCCACCGTCCCCAAGCGGCAGGTAAAGGAGACAGCAGCCAGCAGCCCAAAAAGCATCCTCAGTAGCATTAAAAGCAGAGACTCCAAAGAGAACCGCTGCAAAAACACGATCTGCCATTTTAAATGAACTTTTTAACGGAGTCCTTCAAAATCATTCAAAAAATTTCTTTAAAAACTCCCTTCGATATTTTCTTTCTCTCTCTTGATCTTTCTTTCTAAAAATGGCTTTCTTCGGAATTTATGAAAGAAACTCTTTGGAAGCACTTTAGAAATTTCTGTTCTCTTTGTGCACTCAAACCTGATCCATTGTCCAGAGGTCACTGTTTGTTTGGTTGTGGTTTCGGGGACACACTGGTTTTATTCTAGGTGTCCTTCTTCGCCGCCCCCCTAACTGCTGCAGCCTCTGTCCTGTGTCGCTCTGTGCTAGCGCTAAACTGATTCTGCAGCAGTTTGTAAAGTGAAGTCAGACCAGGAGTTCCCTTTGATCTTTGCCTGGCTGAGTCTCTGGGCTGGAGGGCCTTTCTCTGGACTTGGCGCCTGCTAGGGAAGCTCTCACGAGATATCCCGGCTCTCTTGATAAGGCAGGAGAAACCCGTGGGATCCAAGATTCCGCGCAGCAGGAGGGAAATGCACTTGGCAGGACATCTTTATCTCTCCCTCAAACTCTCTGGCTATTATTTTTCTGCACTGGACTTAACCCAAGGAATCTTTTCAAGCCTGGATGTGTTGTTATTTGCAAGGACGCTGTTTATGAATTACTGCTTGTGTTTCCATTCACAGAGCAGAAGGGTTGGCTGCGTGGAATTGATTGTGTTGGGGCCCAGCAGTGGTGTTCACTGGTCAGGTTACAGATGTTCATTGGCTCTTCCCTATGGCTGGCTGTCAATGGGGAAAATACAGTGAACGCGGGTCCCGGGTTATGGGAGCAAGACATGAATGCCGGCTTCATTTCACCATCAATAGCACCTGCTTCACAACTGTGACACTCCCAAGTCATGGCACTGGAGAACAATTCTCCTGCATGGGTTTAATCCCCCAGCAGGCTCAAGCCATAGCCAGTGCCTGTGGTACAGTCTGTCTCCTGGGACATCCAGACTCCTCTGGGCATGTTCGCTACCATGGAATCGTAGAATGTTCAGACTGGAAGGGAGCTCCAGGCTCATCGGCTCCAAGCAGTTACTCTCAGAACTTCCATCGGTTATCTTTGAGAACTCTTGGAGAACGGGTGTGGTGCCGGAAGACGGGCAAAGATTGTCCCTAGCTTCAAAAAGGGGGGGAAAAGGAGGATCCAGGAAACTTTAGACCAGTCAGCCTGACATCAATACCTGGAAAGATACTAAAACAGATTGACTGCTTTATAATCTGGCAGTATCTAGAAAACAATGCAGTGATTGCTAGAAGCCAGCATGGGTTTGTCAAGAACAAACCATGCCAGTCTAATCTTATCTCCTTTTTTTGATCGCGTTACTAGTTTAGTAGATCATCGGAATGCAGTGGATGTAGTATATCTTGATTTCAGCAAAGCATTTGACAAAGTCCCCCATGATATCCTTGTTGACAAGCTGGTAAAATGAGATAATACCATTAGGTGGATTTACAGCTGGTTGAAGAACCGTACTCAAAGAGTGCTCATCAATGGCTCCTCATCAATCTGGAGGGAGGTGTCCAGCCGGTGCCACAGGACTCTGTCCTGTTCAACATCTTTATTAATGACTTGGATGAGGGAGTAGAGGGAATGCTTATTGAATTTTCAGATGACACACAACTGAGAGGGACGGCTAATGCCCTAGAAGACAGAAATAAAATTCAAAATGATTGTGATAAATTGGGAAACTGGGCTGAAAGTACATTTATCTCTGTTGAACTTCATTTTCTGCATTTAGGTAAAAAAAAAAAAAATCAAATGTAAAAATACAGGCTGGGGGTCTGTGGATCCCTGTCTTGGCAGCATTGCATGTAGAAAGGATCTGGGGATTGTAGTTGATCACAAAATGAACAGGTCTGCATTAGCCTTTTTTTGCAGTTGTATCACACTGCAATTTTAGGCTTCGTTAACAGAAGCGTTGTTTCCAAGTCATGAGAAGTAACAGTTCCACTCTATTCTGCGCTGATCAGAGCTCCTCTGGAGTCCTGTGTCCTGTTCTGGGCACCGCACTTTAAGAAGGACATTGAGAAATTGTCGCCCTCCTCTGAACCCGTTCCAAGGAGGGTCAGGGGTCTGGAAACCAAATCCTATGAGGAAAGGTTGAAGGAGCTGGGGATGTTTAGCCGGGAGAAGAGAAGACTGAGGGGAGAGACATGATAGCAGCTTTCCACTACCTGAAGGGCCATCGCAGAGAGGGTGGAGCAGACTTCTTCTCTCTCGCCCCTGAAGGCAAGACTAGAAAAAAGGGGTCAAATTACAAGAAAGTCGCTTTCAGTTAAACATTAGGAAGAACTTCCTGACAGTAAGAATTAGCGAGGGCGGCAGTGGAGTCTCCTTCTCTGGCGGTTTTCAAACAGAGGCTGGACGGCCACCTGCCAGGGATGCTGTAGCTGCGGATTTCCTGTACTGAACAGGAAATTGGACTAGATGCCCTCTCAGCTCCCCTCCAACTCTATGATCCTTGGCCTGAGACATCGCAGCCGGGTTTTGAAAGCATCCAAGGAGGGAGATTCCACAATCTCCCCGAGCAACTGACTCCATTGCCCAGTTGTCTGCCGTTCGGTTAAATATTTGGAAAAACTTCCAAACTGTCATAAGAACGAATACCCTCGTAGGCACTTGGGAATGGGATCCTTCTGTCAACATGACCAAACCACCGCGCTCGGTACCTTGGGATGGCGGTGTGCGTAGGCAAAATGGTGCCCAGCTGCACTGAGCCTGCAGAAAATGGCGCCGCTGCTGGTTTGCCGGCAGCTGGGCGCCATTTTGCATGTGCACAAAAGGGCTATTCCCCCCCCTCCCCCCATTGGTTCTGAATTCCACCGGAATGAATTGAATTGACCGGCTCCATCGGAGACGGTATCTGGTTAGAATGTCTTTTTCCGGTCTCCCTAGGGCATGGCCTTCCCTCTACGGCTGCTGTTCTCTACTCCGTCTAGTCTTGTCACCCTAGAATTGGCTGCCTGATCCGTTATGGCAACTTTCTCTACTCGATTCAGAACTGCAAAGTAACCTGGGGGGAATGAGCACTGAGTAGGATTTGCTTTTAGCCGTTCCAGTTAGGGGAGAGAAGGAGTCCACGTTCCCTGCATTAGGAGCTGGACGGAATTGTCAAACGAGAATCTCCAGCCCGCAGGAGAGGTGGCTGTAGAAGCAGAACTTTTTTTTGAAGCTGAAACTTTGTGGGGAAAATTGGGTTATCTCGCTGTGCAGCTGGGGGAGAGGGAAGGAGGGTTGGCAGAAGCTACGCGACACGTGGCCAAGCAGAACAAAACTCCAGCCAGCAGCCAAGATTCCTGGCAAGTGGGGGAAGGAGCAGAGGTTGGGGGAGGCCACTTGCAACCCGAGTCGCCCCAGCTGGCCGGTGGCTGCCTGACCGGACAGATGCCGTGCGGCACCCTGCCGCTGGCCCGAGATGGTGTGGAGAGAGAGGGTCAAAAGCCCCTTGGCTTCCCCTTTCCAGACTGCCCTGCGCTCTCAAGCTCTGGGCAGGAGAGTTAGCATTGCGTGCCATTGTGCTATGTCCCAGGGAGACGTGTTTCTGGGCAGTAGCATGTCTGACTCTGAAGTGTGTGTGTGTTGGCGGTGGGGGGTGGGGAGTTGAAACAAATTTCCTTCATTTTGCTGCAGTTACAGGCAGTCCCATTTCTAAATGGGCTGCATTTGGGGCTACCCTGGTGCGCACCAAATTCCTGTGCTTTGGTTCTGGGCGCACTGAGGAGAGCCTCCTCTCTCCCAGGTGGCTGGGGGCCGGCCAGCTATGAATGGAATGTTCCAAGCCGGTTCGTGGGGGGCAATTCTGGGGCAGAGTGCCAGCGAATTGGAGAGGCCGGGCCAGCAGGGAGCCAGGTACAACGAGAAACTTAACAGCCAAGAAAGGCTGTTAAATTCATCTGGAATCTGCTAAACATCGGGTCGTTATTTCTTGAGTTTTGCACTGTTTTAGTTTGTGCTAAGTGTTTCACAAAGCAAAGGCTAAGAGTCCTATCAGTGACTTATCATTTGCATATGTTTTACTCTCTGCACTTGAATCCTCTTGATACTTCTATTTTGCAGCTCTCCGGCATCTCAAGCAGCGTCTAGATTGGCCAACTGGAGCTTGTTCCTTGTCATCTACCTACAAACCTGGGCAATGCCCCTCCCCACAAGCCCCATGTGGCCAATTCCGGAGCGGTGGGAAGAGGCAGGAAAACTGGAATTGAAAGAGGGCACCGTGTGGGACCTGGAGCATGTCTGCAAGGGCAGGCCTAGGAGTTGTCTTGCCTTGGACTCAGGAAATAGCATAGTAGCCAGAGCGATCGGTTTTAGAACCTCTTCCCCAAAGGCAAAGGAAACCTCTCTCTCTGTCTAGGCATGGGGGGGGGGGGGGGAAGTGTCACGGTTTGGGGGTCCGTACCCCCACTTCACCGGGTTTGAGTGACTCAGTTTCCCTTGCGCACAGTTCTCTTGAATCAGTTCTCTCTCTGGCTAATTCAAGTGTGCCACAATGAAACTCCTTTGTCACACAAGGGCTCGATCCTTCCCATTTACACACTCTTTACTCTCTGGGTTCGCAAGAGCTTGAGGACTCTTGTAACTCACTTGTGTTCCAATATTAGACACTGACCACTTCTTTATAAAGTAAGAAGTATATTTATTGATTACATAAACAGAGTGGTAATTAGAAATCAAAGGTAAATATAATGCATTCCTAACTTATACTGGTTGAGTTCCTAAGTTATTCATCTTACCCCTAGCAAGTCCACAAGTTCTGGTTTCTCAGCCATAAAGGCAACGTCTGGCTGGGCACTTGGCTTTTGAGAGCGGAATCTCTCCCTCAGTTCATGCTGCCCTAGCCTGTTGCTGACAGGCTGGTTATTCCTATGTAGATGTCTCTCCAGCAGCTTTGCAAGCAAAGTCTCCCCCCTCTCCTATCTTCCTCCCATTTAAATAGGAATTCAGTTCCTTTGTCTCAGATTTCCCACCTTGGGGATCATGGTGATCATGGTTCAGGTCACGTACGCAACCCAGGTAAACATGGAAGTTCATTAACATCTCCACAGGCTGTCTAGCAAGCCAGATGTTTTGAATACACTTTCTGTAGACTGGTGATGTGTGAGAGCTCTATCTCAAGTTGTGCAATTCTCAGAGTCCTAATTTGGGTTTTACAGTTCTCAATGTCAACATTACAAACGTGGAACTTTTGACATTACATAGTGTACATGTATAGTAACATTACGTCCATGTGAAACCTTTGGCACCACACATTTACCAAACATGTAGTCCCGTGTTACACGTGTGTGACCCCATGTTTCTCCGTGACAGGGGGGGCTGGGTGTGAGATGGTTTCAAATGCTGCAGGATTGTGGTGCTAACGTCCTGCTGTTGGGGGAGCCGGCGGACACTCCACATTACATGTCTTGCCCCACTCAACCATGCCCTTCTCATCCCATTCTCTTAGCACCCGCTGAAGGAGCATGCTCGGCCTTGGCAGGGAAGCTGGATTTGACCGTTGCTGTGATTCTTTGACCCGCTGGCACGTCCCCAGAATGCAGGACATGAGAGAGGGAGGAACGCTGGCCCTGGCTTTGATCGCTGCGCCGCTGGGCTCTGCCGTGGTCCCGGCTGGGGTGGCACGTCAGGTGCACCAGGGAAGGGGGACTCGGGGAGGTACCTGTTTGAGGCTGGCATGGGGGGGACTCCGGCCTGTGCGCTTTGGGGGCACGGATCCGGGGAGTCGCGCACCCTCCGGTCACTGCTGCCTCCTTGTTTAAACAAGCCGGGCTGGCCAGAGGCCGTGTCCTCACCTGACCTGCCAGTGCTCCCCCACCCCCTCCTCCCGCTACACCTGAGCCCCTGGCGCTGCCTGGAAACCTATTGGGGCTTCTGCAAACGCAGCGCTGCCCGCTCCCCCGAGTGCCGTCAGAGCCGGTGGCGGTGGCCAGGGAAGGAGGAGGCAGCAGCTGGGGTGGGCAGAGGAGGAAAAGCGCAGCTGGCTCAGGGCTCCTTCCCCCAGTCAGGGCTGAACAACAAGTACCGGGCGATGGGTGGGGAAGGGGATACAACGGTACCGGCCAAACCCCGGCTGTGGGGGCAGATTTTAAAACCCCACCCAGACGGGGTTGGGAGGATCAATAAAGTGGTCCTGTCCTGGAACAACTGGCCGCTATGGTAACCCTAGCGCTCCTCCCCCCGCCCCCCCAAGTCCTGGGGCCGCTGGCTCACCTCTGAGTCCACGTGCTGCTGACGTCGCTGTTCCTGCCTGGACATCATGAGAGCATGACTTCTGAGGGGCAACGCCGGCAGCATGTGGAAAATACAGAACAAAAATGCGTAGGGAAAATACAAGGGAAAAACCCTTCCAAAACCCAGGCCTGTCCTGTATGAAACCGAACCAATGCCCCCCCCCCAGTTTCATTACAGACCCTGTCCTGGTCCTGATACGCACACACATCCACTTTGGGCTGGATAGGGTCAGTTTCCAGGAGTTTTGCATCTGCTCTCACCCTTGGAATATCCCGGAACGAGTTCTCGCAATGCTGCTGTCGATGCAAACCCGGGGTGTTAGCAGCTGCTGGCCCAGCCTAGGGCATTAGGATCTGCATTAACCTGGGGATGACATCTTCCAAGGGGAGGAGGGTTTGCCCCTTGCAAGGTGTCAGCCCCTTGGTCCAAGCAAGCAGAGGGGCTGTGGCTTAGGGGGATGATGAGATTAGCACTTTGTCTTTGCCCCTCTCAGTAATGCACGGTGCTATTAATACTGAGAATGCAGTAGCACGGCCGCTTGCCTCAGTTAAGTCTTGTATCATCCAAGTAACTATCTGATTAGCCTCCTGCTGCCATAGTCACAGAATTCATTCATTACAACTTGATCTCTTGTTTTGCAAAGCCACACAACGTGTATCATTTCAAAAATGGAAAGCAGTTTATTCATTAACAAACAGCCTGAGTATTCCTCAAAGTACAGAAAGTGTTGCCTTTGAATCAATTGCCGAGAGCACTTGTCAATCAGCTGCCTTGCCTGCAGCTGCGGCAGATTGTCCCGAAACCGCGACACCAGCTGCTTGCCAAGCCCAGCAGGTGAGCACAATCCATCGCCACGTGCCTGACGTGGCGTGCAGGAGAGAGGCGGCATTCGTACGGGTCTCGTTACACGCATTTTCATTCACCAGGCCTGACATCTGGGAGCAAAGGAGAAATTCATCTTGGGTGTGGAGGCCAAACAGCGATCTGTTGTGAGCAACCGGGATGGCACAATGGAAACCCTCGATTACCCCTTTGTAGGTTGTAAGCCAGCTGGGGAACCAGAGCATGTTGCAGTCACAATTCCAGGGGTTGTGGGACAGAAAGACGTACCTCAGCTTGGGCAGGTCTGCCAAGAGGTGGCTAGGGAGGTAGCTTAGGTTGTTCTTGTTCAAGTGAAGGAAGTGCAGTTTCTTCAGGTAGGCGAAGGCGAACGCGGAGACAGCTGAGATGTGATTGTTGTTCAGATACAGTTTTTTCAAGTTGAGGAGGCTTCTGAAGGCGCAATCAACGTTGGTGATACTATTGGTTTCGAGGTGCAAGGTCGTGAGCTGGGTCAAGCCACTGAAAAGCTGATTAGTCAAATTGGAGAGCTGATTGTGTCCTAAATTTAGCACGGCTAGTTTGTTCAGGCAGGCAAAGGCATTGCTTTGAATTGTCCAGATGCGATTCTTCCGGAGATTTAACTCCTGCAAGGTTTTCATATTGTTCAGGGAATCGCGGCCGATGGCTTCAATGTGGTTCCTCTCCAAAGACAGTCTAGTGATTCGGGCGAGGCTCCGAAAAGCTGGAGGGATGTAACGCATGTGGTTGGAGGTCAGGTCAAGTGTCTGTAGAGACAGCAAATGGGAAAAGACCAGCGGGTGGATTTGAAAGATGTTGCAGTGAGATAAATCCAAGTCGATGAGATTGAGAAGGCCTTGGAAGGTGTTGGCGTGCAGGTAGGTCAGCCTGGAGTTCCTGCTGAGATACAGCTCCCGCAAATTACTCAGGGTGCCAAAAGTTCCTGGATACAGGAACGTCAAGTTGTTGCGATCCAGCCAGAGGCTGTGAAGGAAAGTCAGGTTCCTGAACGAGCTGGTTGTCAAGGTCCTTAAGAAATTATTAGAGAGGTTTAAGGAAAGTGTCGATGCTGCTATATCTCTGGGAAGGCTTCGGAGCCCAGCTCTGTTGCAGTGGACGATGCTGTCGGGAACACACTTGCACACGTGAGGGCATGCCGTGGCGGTGGTCACACCCAGTCTGCCTCTGGCTGTGGCAGCAAACGTAGAAATGAGAATCAGGAAGAGCATGCCAGTCCCAAGTCAAAGAGCAGGGCTTGCTTCATAGCCAAGGGGAGTGAGGCGAGGAGAAGTGAGCACAGTGAGAACGGCAAGGCTGAGCAAAATTACAGGAGGCAGTTTAAGTCTCCTGCAGGCCAATGGGGATAAGGGACTTAGGCTGAGAAAAGCTTCTTACGTGTCTGTGTGTTGTCAGGAATACTATTGGGGTGTCGAGGGGAGAGCCGGCCAAGCACGGCCGTCCCTTTCCCGGAAGCACTGCCACTTGGCAGCATTTCGTTCCTTCTCGGGGCAAGGCGCAGCGAGCTCTCCCAGGGATCAGGGTAGGGTGCGGGCTCCGTCCACACGAGGAAAGAGGTTCTGCAGGGCTCTATCACCACGAATGCTGCCGTGCCTTGCAGAGGTAGCCTGAGCGACGGCAGGATGGCGGGGTATGAATGCCAATATGGTTAGGGAGACTGATGTTCCCATACGTGCTCTGCAAAAATCAACATTGATGCATTTCCAAACTGTATGTGTGAATGATAGTGGTGGTTGGGATCAATGTGATCTGGTTCCAGCAGCCTACACCGCAGTATGAATAATATTTATTTATATTTTTTTTTTATTTATTTATTTTCTGAATTTCTACCCCACCCCTCCTGCAAACAGCTCGCAGCGGCTTACACAATAAAACCATATAAAATACATATAAAATTTAAACCATCCACATACACTATAAAATACTAAACCAGTCCCGGGAACATTAAAACAAAAAGTAGGGTAGGGGAGAAAACCCTAACCCCCCCTGCCCCCCTCCCCAATATTAGTTATGAGGCTATAATAAAAAGTTACAGAGTTGGACTCCAAGGTGATCCAATGCACGGGTGAGTCGAGCAGGCGAGCCCATTAAAAGAACACACATCCCCAAGGGAGACAGCTGGTCAGGAACAATGCAAGACCATGAACGTTGACCAGCCTCTATGTGACAAATGTGCCCCTGTGGGTTTGTCCCCAAATCTGCTCATGGGGAATTTCCCACAGGATCGATCAAAGCGTCTCGAGGGCTACAAGGGGAACTCTGGGGAGGAGAGACAGTTGGGAAATTAAGAACTGTCTTGATGTTTGCACCTGACCTGGTTGCCTATGAACTATGGACTCTGCCTAGTTATTGTAAGAACCCATAAGTACTCAAATATCCAAGTCAAGTTAAGCATCTGAGTTTGTTTTCTTGTATTCACCTTCTGTATAAAGGGAAACTAAACTCTGAATTGCTCTACTAATAATAACCCTGCTCAATCATATTTAAAAAATTCTCTTCTTATAAAGCCGGTGTCTGTGCATTTGCCGGAACAGAGGGCTAGGATTCTGTGGTGACACTCAGCTTAAATACCAGGTCGGGCCTGACTCACTCCTATTTCACACGACTGAAGAAGAAACTCCCCGGATTTTGGGTCACAGAGAGTTGAACTTGTACGGACTAGCTCCCTTCAGGGAGAGCAGTGTCTGGTATAGATTAGACACCCCCCATGTGGGGAAACTGAGTTTCCGCTGGTTTGGCAGTGAGTTGCGGTGTCGGGTAAAGCGAATCCCAATAATCCTTGTGTCTCGGGTCCCATGGTGGGGCCCCCCCTAGCATAGCCTGAGGTATACCTCCCGGCAGTGTCCGTGTAGGGATGGAGTGCTGCGTACGACTAGTAGCACTATAGAAATGAGGAGGAGGCGGGATTCCTGCTGAATCTTACTGCCCCCTCTTTCAGAGAAATTTCCTAAATTCCCTTTATCTGAGCTGCTGTTTCCTACTTACCTCCCTACCCACAGGCTGGCTTTAGCCTGACCCTTGCCCTGTAGTTAGTGTTACCATTACCCATCTGTTTCTTGGACCACTTTCAGACATGCCCCCCCTGCACAGATTTGGGCTGCGGGGGAGGGATGCGCAGCCCGAATATGCGTGGGGATCAGATGGTCCAAAAGCCGCCCCCCCCCCCCACGGCTTTGCCGCCAGAGAGACGCGGGATGCAGAGCAGGAAATTGAGCTCTGCATCCCTGCACGTCTCTGCCGGCAAAGCCATGGGGGGGGGGCGCTTTCAGACTGTCTGATCCCTGCGCATCTCCTGACTGCGCATCCCTCCCAAAATATGCGCAGGGGAGGGGCATGCCTGAAAGTGGCCTTGGTCTCCTCTACCAATATCCTATTCACATTTTATACCTTTGTTTTTTTAAAAATATATTGAATATTGTTAGCCACGTTGGGTCGCCTGTGGCGGGAAGCAGCGGGATAGAAAATGTCTAAATAAATAAATAAATAAATCTCTGGCATCTCTCTTCCTCTTCTTCTCCGTATCATCAGCCCCCCGCTCTGGTTACTTGGTGCTGTCCGTGTCTCTCCAGGCCTCCTCATAGCTGCCTGTCTGGCATTTGCTCAGTTTATAGATTTCTGACTTGCTCTGTGCCTGAGGAAGGGCCCCGGGTGGCCTGGAAGCTGCCTATTCTCTCACCAATCAGAGTTGGTCCAATAAAAGCGATCAGCGGAACCACTTCTTGTCTCTCTCTCTCTCCTGCAAGAAATGGAGGCCAAGGCTGAAAACAGACATGACGCTAACTCCACTTTACCCCCGCTTGAGCATTTCCTATGCAGGTTGCAGGGCTGTCTTGGTGCCCTGGGCAGCCCTGCAACCTGCATAAGAAATGTTAAAGCAGAGTTAGCGCTATGTTGGTCTTAGGCCCCTCTTTCCTGGTGGCCTCCGCGGAACAGCGCAGGGGACTGAATGGCAAGAAAAAACTCAGTGGAATGAGAAGCAGGAAAGCTTCTGGGAATGTCGGGGGATGCGTGCACGCGTGTGGAAGTGGGTGAGCGGTGGAGCGTCTTGTTCTTGTCCCTCTTTGGCCGGCATTGGCAATGCCGGGAGGACGGTGCGGCCAGGATGCTGCTCTTGCATTGTCGGGGCCAATGCGCCGGCGCAGACAGCTGTGGTAGCAGCAGACTCTTGCTTCCCAGAGCAGCTGGGTCAGGCCGGCGGTAGGACCGGCCAGGGATCCGTCGCAGCCCGTGTCTTGGGGCAGTGGGGATGGGCAGGGGCGCCGTGGACAGAGCACAAACTGTCCGCTGGAGATGAAAGACCCCGCTGGGACTGAGCCGGCCCCGCCTGATCCCTGCCCCCAGCCCTGCCAAGGCGTGCAAGGAATGTGTGTGTGTGTTAGCAAGCAACTGAGGGGGAGCTCTCCTCCGCACGAGGCCCTGGCGGCCTGCGGGGCCAGCAGGCGAGGGCAGTGATTTAGGGACATTGCCGAGGCCGCGGCTGGGGGTTGCTGGAGCGTAAGGAAATACTGGGTGTTTTGACACGAGACACCCCCCTCTGCATGGACGCTCACTGTCCACATGGGGCGAGGTCTTGTTTGAATACGGTGCATGACCCCCACACCGCCCACTCCTGGGGCACTCTGGGAAAAGCCAGAGTGTCCCGCGCAGGGACTGGGTGGCTATGGCATGGGGCCGCTTGTGTGAAGCGCTCCCCGACACACAACGCCCGCACCTGCTCCACGCAACGACCGCAGACTCCCCGTCTCGTGTAAAAGCACCCACTGTTTAAGAAGCGGACCAGCTGGCGGGGGGCAGCAGCATTGCCTCTCCAGCCCTACCTGTGTGGGGGGAGCTTTAGGCTGTCACGTTCAGCCGCCACAGGAGCTAGAAGTAGGGTAAAATACCATCTGTGAAAATCTCGTCTCAGCACACTGGGTGGACCTGAGACTCCAGAGTTAGAGGAGCACTTCAGGGGCAGGATTTTCCAGAGAACCAAGGACACGGGGGGCATACGGCCCCACCCCCAGATTTTAAGAAGCCCTATAGAATCCTGCCCAGCCCCCACTTCTGTGCCCCCCCCCCCCCCCCCACTGTTGACAGTTACCGGTCGCCTCTGACCATCAAGCTTCTCCCTGACCCGTGTACCGACTCTTCCGTCACCGCCCTGCCAAGTCACACTCAGAATGCCAGCCGACAGAGGAGCTTCTGGGCATGCGTGAGCAGTAGCTGCCTCTGCAAAACACTCCAGACAGCCCAGCCAGACTTCGCATAAAAAAAAGGTAAAAAACGTGGACTTGCAGCCCCTAATGGGAAAAAACATAAAAAAGAACCCCCCCACCCCTCAAGGAGCCAAAAGAAAGGGGCAGAGTGAGGCAAAAAGCGGTGAAAAACTGCAAAGAAGTGAGAGAGGAGGGGGAGGGGATCAGGAGCAACCCCAGGAAGGCAACATGGCTGAGGCACATGCAGCCCAGCAGGGGGAACAGCAAGACTTTACAGCACAGTTTAGAGGCTTAATGGAGGCAATAAACTCCAATCACGCTGATTCCACAAAGCAATGGGGGCTCCTAAACGAGAACATACAGAAAGTAACCTCTGTGGTAGACTGTTTAAATAAGAAATTTGATGGAATGGCAGAAAGAGTTACAAGCCTAGAACAAAGAGTGGAAAGGAGAGAAATACAGCAGCAAAGATGGGAAGATAAGGTACAAGAGATGGAAAGAGCCCTAGGGGGAATACAGAGGAAAATGGAGGACATGGAAAACAGGGGAAGGAGGAATAACTTAAGAATTCAAGGAATCCCAGAGGGCATAGAAGCCCAGGGAGGCAGAGACTTGATCAGGAAAATCCTGAAAGAAATCCTCCCCAAGTGTCCCCAACTCCATGAAATAGAGATTGATAGAGCACACAGGACTCTTCGCCCCAAGCCAAAGGAAGGGGATCCCCCCCGGGCAGTAATATTCAGATGCCTTAGATATACTGATAAAGAACAAATCCTGTGGGAAGCCAGGAAACTGAAAGACTTAAAATATCAAAGTCACAGAATCAGCATACAACCAGACCTGGCAGCAGCTACAGTGGCGAGGAGAAGGGGATGGTATAAACTACAAGAAAAATTCACAGCACAGGGAATTAAAACGCAAATAAGATACCCGGCTACCTTCTCCTTCATGCATGAAAATCGCAGAAGGAATTTCTACGACACGAAAGCGCTAGAGAGATTCATTGCAGCAAAGCTGCCAGAGTTGCAGAGAGAAGAACCAAGACCTGCGAGAGAATAACCTAGGGGCAAGAGACACAGAACGGAAAACTTAGAATCCAAGTTAATGAAAAAACCCACGTAATCAAAAGACAAAAGAAGAAATAGAAAGAAGCGAAAATAAAAGATAAGAACTAATTGGGACCATGAACAAAAGGAAGGGCCTGTCTGGAGGGACTGCACAGAACGAGCGGCTCCAGAGGCACCTCCAGAGGAGGAGAAGGAGAGAAATGGACAACTGGATAAGTTGCCAAAGGGGAAGGGGAAGGTGGGGGAGGGGAGGGAATGGGGAAGAAACAGGGGGGAGGGAAGGGAAATGGGGACAAAGGGAATGGTATATAGGCAAAGAATGCACTAAAGTGAGTCGAGTAACAAAACCCACACAGAAAAGGGATGATGGCTGATTTAAAGATATGTTCACTGAATGTAAATGGGCTAAACTGTCCAACGAAAAGAAAAAAGACATGGTATTATGCAAAAAGGGTAAATGCACAGGTATTGGCTCTGCAAGAGACACACTTATTGCAAAAAGATAATGTGAGAATGAGAGACAAACGCTTTGAGCATATATATTTCGCAAATGCGGGGCAGAAAAAGGCGGGGGTCCTACTGGCCTTTGCACAAACACTGAAATTTAAAAGGGAAAAGATAGTAAAAGACCCAGAAGGTAGATACATAATGGTAACAGGGAAAGTAGAGGGAGAAATGTACACCTTTCTAAACATATATGCCCCAAACACAGGGCAGACAACATTCATGACGAAGATGACAAAACTGATAGAAAAAGAAAGTCAAGGGACATTAATGGTATTTGGAGACCTAAATAGTCCACTCACGAGGCTAGATAGATCAGGGGGAGGAAAAATGAAGAGAGGACAACTAAAAATGGCCCAAATAATAAGGCAGGCCCAATTGGTGGATGTCTGGAGACTAAAACATGCAAGAGACAGAGAGTATACTTTTTTTTCAAATAGACACATGACATATTCCAGAATAGATTACTTACTCATGCAGGATACAAACTGGGAAAAATGCACTCAGATCGATATTATCCCTGCAGCGTTTACAGATCACAGCGCAGTTATAGCAAGGATAAGTACAGGGCAACAAAAAACACACAAGACACCTCATTGGGTTTTGAAGAAGGGTACTTTATTAAATGCATTAAACAAAGAACAAATCAAACAACATATTGATGACTATATGAAGTGGAATGATAATGGAGAGGTATCCCAGGGAGTAGTGTGGGAAGCTGCAAAAGCCTACTTGAGAGGCCAATACATCAAAATAGATGCCTATAATAAAAAGAAAAACAAAAAAGAGTTAAATGACCTCTATCTTAAACTAAATACACTAGAAGAAAAGATGAAAAAGAAACCCACAAAGCAATGTATTAGAGAAAGGGGAGAACTAAGAGGATTAATAGACACAATAGAAACAGAGAGAGTGATAAAAAAACTCAGATATACAAAACAAATTTATTATAATAAAAGTAATAAGGCAGATAAAATTCTGTCATGGATGGTAAAACAGAAAAGGAAAAAAACTCAAATAACACAGGTACTACACCCCAACCGACAGAGCTGGATTACAGGACTAGAAATGAAGGAACAATTCCAAAATTTCTATAAAAATTTATATACCACAGAAGAGCCTAACGGGGAGGAGATTGATGTATTCCTAGATAAATTAAAATTACCTAAATTAACAGCAGAACAGAGAGAATGGCTCAATGAACCTATAACTATCCAGGAAGTACAAAAAACAATAAAAGACCTGCCTAAGAATAAAACACCTGGACCAGATGGGTTTATCCCAGAGTTTTATCAAACATATGGGGAACAG
The DNA here is from genome assembly GCA_003113815.1 of Sphenodon punctatus. Lineage (NCBI taxonomy): Eukaryota > Metazoa > Chordata > Lepidosauria > Sphenodontia > Sphenodontidae > Sphenodon > Sphenodon punctatus. The sequence continues at coordinate 28,414,227 of QEPC01011901.1, read as the reverse complement.
TTGGCCCCACTGCTAGCGAAAGTGTACAATGGGATACAGGCAAAACAAGAGATGCCAGAGACATTCTACGCAGCCACCATTACGTTATGTCCGAAACCAGGGAAAATTGGCAAGGAATGTGGGGATTTTAGACCCATCTCGTTATTAAACACCGATGCCAAAATATTTACAAAGATTCTCGCTACTAGACTGCAAGGGATTATTAGAACACTCATAGGACCAGATCAGACAGGGTTTATTAATGGCAGAATGGGAGTGGATAACGTCAGAAGGGCGATAAACTTAATATATAAAGCTAATAAAGATAAAATACCCACGGCTGTGATTTCACTGGATGCGAACAAGGCCTTTGACAGATTAGAAAAATTTTTCCTAATGAAAACACTAAATGAAATGGGATTTAAGGGAGCATATCTAAAATGGGTAGCCAGCATTTATAAAAGACCGGTTGCTAACATTGCAATTAATGGGGAAGTGACCCCAAACATTCTAATCACTAGAGGAACACGCCAGGGATGCCCCCTGTCTCCCCTCTTATTTGACCTCGCAATAGAACCACTAATAGCAGCTATTAATCAAAATAAAAAAATCAAAGGAATACAGGCAGGAGAAGAGGAACATAAAACAATGGTATATGCAGATGATATGCTCTTGACAATGACAAATATACAGTCCTCAATGCAGGAATTAACCAGCCTGCTTAAGGAATTCGGGACATTATCAGGATATAAGATAAACACAAATAAAACACAAGTTATGGCATTAAATAAAACAAAAATGACACAGGCAGACCTAGACGAACTAAAGCAATTCCAAATGCAAACGGAACAACTGAAATACCTGGGAGTATGGCTCACTAAAAACACAAACAACCTATATAAAAAAAATTACTTACCCCTCATTCAAGAATTGCAAAACAAACAACACTCCTGGAGAAGGCTGGGATGCTCCTGGATAGGAAAAATGAATATAATTAAAATGCAGCTATTACCTAAAATATTATATACTATACAGGCCATACCCATAACATTAAACAAGGAATTTTTCCAAAAAATAGAAAAGATTATGAGATTTGTAATATGGGGACAAAAAAGGCCTAGAGTAAGAAGAACAATATTGAAAACTAAAATAGAACAGGGGGGATGCAACTTGCCAGACATGAGGATGTACCACAGGGCCTCTGCCCTGAGAACAGTTAAAGTATGGTACGACGAGGGTAAGGAACCCAGATGGAGGAATTTGGAATTAGAAACACTAGGGTTAGAAAATGGGCAAGACATCTTTGACAGCCCAGATAAAATACAATTAAGGGGCCCGGAATGCAAGGACCATCCATTTGCAGGGGCTGCAATAAACACATGGAGGGAATGCCAAAGGAAGTTAGAGATAATACAAGGGAAAACCCCATACACCCCGTTAGATAAAATTGGGCCTAAGTGGGACATCAGAGAGAGAGAAAAAATGAAAAGATGGAGAGAAAAAGGAATATATAGAGCAACACACTTATTCATACAAGGGAGACTAAAAACAAAAGAAGAGATAGAAGAGACTACACAGGAAAAGATACCGTTCTGGCAGTATTGCCGACTGCACAGTGCACTGACAAATCCAAGGGATAAATTAAATTTTAGTAGGCCTCCCACAGAGCTAGAAAAAATTTTATTTGATAAAACAGGACAAAGGGGAATTTTCTCCATACTGCATAAGATAGTAAAGAATATATATCATTTAGCAGATGCTGGATACGTATCAAAGTGGGAAGACGAATTAATGGTAGAAATAACAGAGAAAAAGATGAAACAGATGTGGCAATATACCAATACATGCTCCAGATCTCTACTGGCTAAAGAACCCCAAATCAAATTGATGCATAGGTGGTATACTACGCCAGTAGAAATCAATAGAATAAAAGCAACATACCCCCCAACTTGCTGGCGGGGATGCGGGGAGAGAGGTACATACCTACACGCATGGTGGAGCTGCCCAAAAGTGGCCGAATTCTGGAATAAAGTATGGAAGGTTATTAGGGGGTCGTTAAATATACCATTGCCTTTTAAGCCAGAAATTGCCTTGCTGGGAATATACCCAGAAAAAGAGATAACCAAACAACAGAAGAGGACATGTACAAACCTGATTCTGGCGGCAATCCACACCATTGCAAGGACTTGGAAATATGCGAAAGGGCTCACACGACAAGCATGGTTGCAGAGACTATGGCACTGCTTATCGATGGAACGGATCACAGCCAGCCTTGAAGATAACCTAGATAAATTCTATAAAGACTGGGACCAATGCTGGACAGTACTGACAAAAAAGATAAAGATGGAACAGTTCACACACTCGACTTGCCTAAGTAAAATATACTGAAAGGGGAGGGAGGGGAAGGGAGGCAGAAGGGGGGAAAGAGGGTGGGAAAGGGAACGTATACTGGGGGAAGGGAGGGAGGGGACGGGGAGGCAGGGTGGAGAGGGGAGAGAGGTGGGGAAGGGGGAATAAATGTAATATTTTGATTGGAATGTATTATATTGTTAAAGTTAAAATAAAAAGAAATAATTAAAAAAAAAAAAAAAAAGAATGCCAGCTGACAAAAGAACATCAAATCTAATAGGAATTCATTCAAAAACCATAAGGGGCAGGTAAAGAGGGGGGGAGAACGCACATTAACGGAACTGGCCAGGAATCCTAAAAGCCCCTGGAGAATAGAAAAGTCTTCAGGTGCTTTTGAAAGGTGGGGAGGGAGGGACTGAGAGGGACAGCGGGAGGGAGTGAGTCCCACCCTGAGGGGCCGGTCACTGCAAAGCGCGATGGCGGGGTCCCCTAACAGCGGGTGGTCTCAGAGTGCAGATCGCCGTCAGCGTGAAGCTCCAGGAACATTTCTCAAATACAGCCGGGGCCTTGACCATTCAGGGCCCGCCAAAAACAACAGCGCAACCTTAATTTCAGCTGAGTCGTTGGGTGCAGCCTCGATACAGTCTCTCCTGGACAACCGGAGTCCACTTGAGGGGGTCACTGCTGGAGCCCCAGAAGCTGCTACGCTCCCCCAGCGAGAGATCCACTGGGGCAAACTGCCTCCAGCTTGGGGCACTCCCCCCGCACTCTCCTCTCCTGGGCCTCCTCACTCCCTGCTCCCATTGTTTACGCACACATTGCCAAGTCTCTGGCTTTTCATCCCGATTTGGAAGGGAAAGTTTAGCATGGGCTCACTTTTTGGAAAGCGATTCCCCTCGTTCAAGCAACTGTAGTTAACGATTTGGCCGACACATTTGGCAGGTGGGGTGAGGATTGTAGGAAGTTTGGGGTGGGATTTTTAAATGTTTTGTTTTTTCCCCCCCTTTCTATTGTCCTGTGTCCACAGAAGTTGAAATAAATGAATGAATTAAATAAAACGATGACGGTGTGGCAGAGGGCACTCAGGCACCGACTCCTGTAGGAGCAATAAAACGCGTGCCTTTCAAAATGGCTTCTTGCCCACGGCTAACCCTGGAAATGTGCAAAGGAAAATTCTCTTTTCATTTCCTGCGACAAGTGAAACTCTTCCTGGAGTAAGAACGTTGCAAAGGGATGCGACGCACGTGCCTCAGCGGCGGCCTGTGACAGAGCAGAGAGACCATTTCTGATCAAAGTTCCCGTTCTAACTAGGGGGGAAACACTTATGAAAAATGCATGTTGCAGGGCCTGCCTTGACGCCTAGGTGTTCCTTTAAAATGGGCCTAGGTGGCCGCCCTAATTCATTCTCACAGACTTGGCCCACCCTGACTGTGCTCCTTCTGCGACAACGGCGTCGCTCTGTAGAGTGAAACGCATGACGGAGGACAGGGCTGCAGGGGGGGGAGGGGGGAGTTCTAGGGAAATATTCCCACTAGGATGGCGTGCGCACCCACACGTGGGAAAGGCCGATATCGGCCATTTCAGGGAACGCTGCCTTGTTTGTTTGGATTTCATGAGATCTGTGCCCTGTCCCCTGTGTTGCCCATTGTTGGTTTGTCTGTTCAACCCCACCCTGCTCCCAGGATGCAGAGTAGTTTACAGAATAAAACATAGACAATCCAATTAAATCCTTCTAAAACCCACCCCATCCCAATCACCCACCCCACCCTTTATCCCTACCTCCTACCACCCACCAATTCTCCTCCCCAAATCCTTCGACCGAACCCCTCCCAGCCCTATCCCTGCTGGCCGAATGCCCAGCCAAACAAAAAGGTCTTGCAGCTCCTCTGGAAGATGAACAGCTTCGAGCTTAGGCAGCTCTCCAAGGGGAGGGAGCTCCAGCGTTGTGGGGCAGCCGCTGCGCGCCCTCGTCGTAGCCATTGGATAATATGGCTTCAATCACAAGAACTCCTGCTTTATCTCCATCTGAAGAGAGGCAGGTTAGTCTCGTGATTAGATGGAGATTAAGCTTCATTTCCCCGTTCAGTCAGGTTCTGAGGAAGAGGGGCAGGGCGTATGGGGCAGGGGCTGTGGCTTGCAATGCAGGTTCGGACCCTGGCCATTCATTTTTAAAATAAATTAAGCACTGACAAAGGCGGATTCTGAAGCAGCAGAATGGCTCTGTCATCGAGGCTCTCCGACATCTGGATTGCAGAGTGTTTCCATCCCTCCACACATTCAACACGGGGGCTGGGGTGTCCCCATCCTCCTCCTCCTCCTCAGCCATTCTCTCCAGTCCAAATGTGGGTCTGGCCCAGCCAGGAAAGGAAGGCCAAAGTCTGTCAGTTTGATGCATTCTTCCTAGCACTCAGGAATGCGCTCAAATGCAGAATTCCCCCCCAAGTTATTTTGTGAGATAAGGCCTGAACGCTAGGCCAAGTTTCTACTCGAGAAAAAGCAGACGTCGGCTCCTCCAGCCGCCGCCCTGGTGCTGGTTCAGCAGAGGCCAGTGGATCTGCATGTTGGGAGCTACAATGGCAGCCCTGACCAGGAGACCCCAGTCGTGCTCTGCTAGACACGGGCAAGGACTGGAGCTTAGGGTTCTAGGTGGAACAACTTCATAGCAAGAAGTTGCAATCGAAGACACGTGGCCAGTAGCACGGCGACTCTTGTCTTAATGATGGCGCCCCAGAAGGGCAAGGGAGAGGGGTCTTCCAAGATGACAGCCCAGCCAAAGCTCCCAGGCAGCCTCAGCATTGGTTGTGGAGCTGCCCCAGTTCCCAGTGCACTCCTTTATCTGGCAGTAACCCCACTAGGGAGTGGGCAGGGCCAGCGTGCCATCCCCAAACATTCCCTAGCCTTGCAGTCAGGCCGCTTTCAAAGGGCGCCCCCTAGAGTCCAGGGTCTGGGCTCCACTGAGCTTCCTCACGCCATGGGAGCTACTCCCCAGCACACGACGAATACTGAGTTTAGGGGGTCTATGTAGTTCAGACAGTCTCCCTTAACGGGTGAGCTGTTAGGGAGGAGGACGTGCAAGCTTTCAAGCCACATGGGGACTCTTCGTCAGGCGATAGCCAAGTCAGAACTAAAACCGAGCAACTGCAAGACAGCTCCTGCGGCATTGCCCTTGCTAAAGCGTTGCTCCACTCAGGGAGATGGGGAGGAGCAACGGGAACATCCTGGGTAAGGTTTGGCCTCTGCTCCACTCTCGCCCTCCCATGTTCTGATCTTCGCTCTGCAGCCCAGGAGAGCCTCTCTATGAAGTGAAGCTCCCATCCAGCTACCAAAGAGTCCAGGTATCTAGCCATTTTCTCCTACCAATAGAACCAGTTTTAAAATGATGAGCTTGTGGGAAAGGAGCCAGCAGTTGCAGAATCTAATTCAAGGGAGACCTGGAGTAGCCTCCTCGCCTGCACCATTGCTTACTGTACAGCGAGTTTGGGGAGTGACAGCAAGAGAGACTTTGAGATGCGTCTCAAATTTGGGGGGCACGGTTTGGAACCAGGTCCAAAGGCAGATATTAGTTTGTCTGCACTCATCGTCCTCGAACAAACAGAATGAGAACGCAGAATCCCAGCTCCCTCTCAGTTTTCAGGGTCATTGGAAATTCAGGACCCAGTTGCCGTTTCCAGTTGAAGTTGTTTTTTCTGTCTAGGGAGCAGAAGAAATCTTGAAGGCCTCTTGCCCTGCCGGGACCATCTCCTGCAACAAGATTTGGTGGGGAGAGGGAATTCCCATCAAAATCACAGTTCCCTCCCAGTACTGTCTTGGCTGATCAAGAACTTGATCCCGTGTCCCCGAGATGGTGAAATTACTCGTCAATAGGATTTTATCTGCTTGCTTGAATCCTACTCCTGTCCCACCTTGCTCACAGCAGCATTTAGTCGAAAAGCACTGGCCTCCAGTCTTTGCACGACCCTTTTGCAGAGAGCCCCCCGCCCCATGACCACAACCGTCCCTTGATGAGCAACACACCCACTGGACGCCAATAGGAGGGCGAGGCCTGCAGGGCAGCCATGGCCAGATTCTAGCCCTTCTCATAAATTCTCTGGTATCCGAGTCTCGGTGAAAGCATGATGGGCCCCAAGGGCGGATTACCCTATCTCTGGCAGCCAATCATTGGTACAAAGACTTGCAATTGCTCAGCTTCAGATGCTAAGTGGGCCAGACCCAGTTTCCAGCTGACATGTGGCCTCTGCCCAGGTTCTAGTGATTCAACTTGTTTTTTTGTTCTCTGTGACGGAAACTGTGAATGTTAATCGTATCTAATGAAAGCGTCTCCTCCCTGCGGCCCAAATGCCTTTATTCCGATTGGGTTCTTTTCACTGCTTTTACTCCCCACTCCTGTTCATTATTCTTCCTCTTGTTTCTGGGTGTGTCTGCACTATGTACAGGGGGGGAGCTAGGGGGGAATGGGCTCTGCTGGGGCACTCCATTCCAGTGTGTGTCTGCACTA
>QEPC01011901.1:28368464-28401244 GCA_003113815.1 Sphenodon punctatus | reverse complement strand
CCGTCACCCACACATGGAGCAACGGGTACTAATGGCGGATGCTCCGTGCATGGAGGTGGGTGGGACACCCATGCACTGCCCACTCGCTGTGGCGCCCACCCATTCCGCCCACCGCCAGCCCGTGTGAAAAGGGCCTGTGTGCCTGGGATAAAGATGAAAAAAAAGAAAAAGCAAGTAGGACGGTGTGTGAGTGTGTGTCGAGAGGATTCTTTTGCTGCTGAAAGGGTGTGTTACTGCTTCCTCCTGGGATCCTCCAAGCTTCTTTAAAACAAAAACGTTAGAGGCAAAGTTAACGCACACATCTGGGAATTTTGACTTTTTAATAAGCTGGGTTTCAACCTGAACCATTTAAATGTTTTTATTTCTTTCGATTTCCATCAGTCCAGCCCGTACAAAGCTGGTATTCTGCACCGACGGGCTGCTTTTTGCCAGCTTGGCCCGAAAGTTAGTCAGTGGGCTATTACGAATTTGCATAAACACATGCCCCCTCGGGCTGGCATGAAGCGGACCTATTTCTCCCTGTCAAATGTTTGTAAAGCCAAACTCATCCCTTCTTCACCCTCGCCTGCATGCTGCCATGGGCTCTCCCAACGAAGGCCATCCCCTGCACAGGGCAGACTCCGTGGTTCTCCTCCTCCAAGGCACTGGAGTTTTCGTTGGAAGGAGGTAGCGTGTAGCCTGGGGACGGCGGGCAAAGTGCTCTCTGGTCTATCGAGGAACATTCCATTCTGTGCTAGCCTCAGCACACTCCATGATCTGTACGGTAGAGCTGTGGTTGCAGTGTCCTCTTGGTTTACATTCTCTCAGTACTTTGTTTTCTGTCTCCTAGCTGCAGCACCACCGGGGTTGCCTGCGTCTCACTGCTCCCGCTCCTAGGATCCTGCCTCCTGTTGTGCAATTGATTGCTTATTAGACGTTTGCAGAGCAGAAACCCACAAGGTTCTTAGAAATATTTACTGCCAGCTGTTTCCTCCTGGGACTGCAACTTAGTGGGGAAAATAATAAATATCTGGCAGAGAAATAGCTGGTTGATTCAAAACGTCCCTCAAAAGTATGGAGAATTTGTGAACATCATAAATATCAGCTTTATCGCTTTCTTATGACTTCAGTAATATTGTTTCCTTATCCGTTTAATCTATTTTAAATATATATATTATATTACTCTGGAAGGCAGACGGTGGGGGCAGAATGATAGGCCGGGGTGCTGCAAATGGGAGTCCACGCCGAAACTGTGCTGGGGAGGGGAGGATTATGGCGTGCAAAGGCCAGTAGGACATAATAGCAGCTGTGAAAATAAATAATGCTTAGCCAATGGGTTGAAGTGACTGGATCTTTAAAGCCCGATTTCTGGAGTCGGTTCAGCCCGTGTCACCGTGGGAAAGGGTCGCGCATGTCCAAAGAGCCCTGGCAGCCATTGGTCATGTGCGGCGCGCAGAGGCTTTTAAACATTTTTTGAGACTGTTGCAAGAATGGCAACTCACCAAGAGCCCCATTCTCGACAAGACTTTCTTGAGCTGTCAGATCTCGTTTCAGCCCTAAGCAGAATCCAGGGCGAAATTTATGGCTTGACCATCTCTGGTCAGTCAGTTCCAGCTTGCAGCAGTCTCGGTGGCCCAGGGACATCCTGAACCAACTGTTGGTAATCCCATTCCATGAGTTTGTTGTTTCAGCCTGACCTTAAAGGTAAAGCCTTCTCAAGACAGGACAGGACAGGCACTATCTCTACCTATGTGCCGAATGGGATGACTAAACTAACAGTGGTGTAGGCTCTGGTTATCCAGCCTTTGCTTCAGGACAGGAACTGGGGCTAGTTATTGGATAGACTCCTAGGAGTCCTTCATAGAATCTGACCCCTATTCATCTAAACCCCAAGTGTCCAAGATCGCTGCACCTAGAGGCACTAAGTCATGGTGTTTGAAAGTCGGCGTTTCTGCTCCCTGGGGCGGCTTCACCAAATAGCACAATCCATGCCCTAGCCGGGAAATGTGCCTTGTGTTATGTGCCAAGGTCCTGCTTTCTCTTGTGAGAAGTGTCTGAGAACCAGAGAGGAGAGTCGGAACAAGCGAGAACACTGAGACGCCGCCTTGAAGAGGAACTGTGCCAGTGACAATTAGGGGCATATTTTCTTGTCTGCTTTTAGGAACTTTGCTCCAGAAACAGGCCTCGGCTCTCTCCAAACAAAACTGCCTGATCTTTCCTACCCTTGGCAGTGGTGTCGGCTGCAGCAATGCTATCCTGACCCAGCTAGCCCTGGGCACGTCAAGCAGCCAGCAATAACGAAATGTCCTGGAAATCTATCTGACATTGAAGAGGCTGGGGAAGGGAGGGCTCTGCTCATGCTGCCAGTGCCTTGAAAGCGAGGGTGAGTGAGCGGCTGAATCCAAGTGTTTGCAAAGGCTTAGAAAGGAGCCCTTTTGAGTCTCTGTAGCACATCTCGGATTGCAATTGTTTTTGTAGGAAGCAATGCAAGGAGATCATCCATCTGATGAGATGACATCACCCACGGCAGAGGTGGGGAACCACAATCTTGAGGGCCGAATATAGCCCAATGGCTAATTCTTATTTGGCCCCTCCTTTCCAATTTCTGGATCTGCCCCCTGGATTCAGTTCCTACCCCTGAACACTGAAAGATCGAGATGAGGCAAGGGAGGAGGGCAGGGGGCAGTTCCATGATCCGGACCTTTCTTCCTGAACACCCCCATTAACCACCCCCAACTTTGATGTGAACCTGGGAGCTTGGATTACTTTTCAAAGTGGCCACATCAAAGTTGGGGGTGGTTAAGGGGGGGTGTTCAGGAAGGAGGGTTCCCCACCCTGCAACTTTTAGGAAATCGAGTTTGTTCACTAAGCACAAGAAATGCTATTAGGGAATTTGGCTGGTTTGCATGGAGCAGGTTTTGCCAACTGACCACACGTCTTGCCGCAAATCCCCATTATGGTCCGTCCTAAAAGCACCGTAAGAACTGGAGTTATCCACAGTGTATCTCTTTGCTCCTGTTCTAGCTAAGGGGAGGGCTCCAGCTCCAGCCAAGCAGGTAAAATGCTCATCATCTCGTTGGCTTCCCAGTTCAGCTATGAACGTTGTATCTAATCGAACACTGGTAGCAACAGCTGCTGTTCTTTCAGCCAAGGCCAGCAATACAAGAGACCTAATGGGCTGGGCTGCCACCAAGGAAACGGCAAGGAACTGTTCGACAGAGGGGCAGGAGTAGAAACAATGAGCTCCATGTTACAGGAAGGGAGATTGCAGTGAAATATCAGATCAAATTGCTTACCAGCAAGAGCTGTTTGGCAATGGAACAAGCTGCCTAGAGAGGGAGGCCGTAGGCTTTCCGGCGCTGGAGGCTTTCAAACAGAAGGTTGGGTGGATGGCCATCTGTCAGGGAGGCTGTAGCTGTCGCCATCCTCCCCCCCCTCAGCAGAGGGTGGAACTAAATGTCCCTCAAGGTCCCTTCCAAGTTAACTCTAAAATTCTGCCATTCTATAGAGCTAGGGCTGACATCGGACTTTTTGGACGTCCCCATTTCTGCTGGAAACTGGTGTTTGGTTTGATTGAAACTTGGACCAAACGAAACAAAAAACAACCCCCCCCCCAAAAAAAACCATTTTGCACAATGCGCCAAATGGCAGTAGCTATCCTCCACATGCAAAAATGGCCGCGGGCCATACCACGAAATAGTCCAGCTGGAATTCCTACAGAAATACTGTTTCAGTTGGAATTCTGGCCGGAATTTTAATAAAGCCATTCTGAGTTCACGGACCCAGTCCTATACACGGCAATATCACCTCAGAGACAGAGTTGTCATGAAGACATCAGTATACGCAAAGCACAGGCACCCAACTGGATAAGCCCCACTGAGAGCTGAAAGAGTTATCTGCATGAATATCGGTAATCCCTGAATTCACGGTAATTGAACTGATAATGATTGGTTACCAATCTGGCTAACTGATGGTTTAATTGCATTACCAGACTCACATTACCACTGATGCCACATGCCATTTTCCCATCGGTTTTGTGGTTAACGGTTAGTTCTGTTTGCCCAGAATTCTTTTCCTTTTTAGCCCCGGACTCTGGTTTCAAGTTTAACTCCATTTCCCATTGGATACCTTGTTTAAAACTGCCGAATGCAGATTTGCTATTGGTCCATAAGCAAACTGGAAATGACAGAATGCATAAAAATCGATTTCCGTTATGTGGTAATGGCAAAGCGCTATTAATCAGTACTTTGGTTGATTGCTTAACCACTACAGTATTTATTATTATTATTATTATTATTATTCCCCACCTCTCCATCAATCAAGCAACTTGAAGCGGCTTACAAAAAAAAATATTTAAAACCAACAAAATACAATAAAACTTTCAAAACCCAAATACAAAACCCATTGAAGTATGTGGTTACTGACTGTTAGTGGCCCTTTTCATGGGCCGCAGCGGGTGGGGTATGCACCCGTGATGAGTGCAGGTGGTTGTGTACCCGTGTGAAAAGGCCCAGTGTTCAGCCGACTGAATATCCAGAATTTCAGTTATTAACCACAAACAGGGAATTAACTATCCCTTTCAGTTCCTGCCTCACCTAACTATGGACCATTGCATTCTAGAGCTGTTGAAATTTTCCCATCAAACATTATTTTGGAGAACAATTACATTTGTTGTTAAGCTATACTTTCTATTTCCACTGCAGTGTTTTGAATTTTCTGAAATTTTTGGTCAGGCCTTTTGATTTTCATCAACTGAAATTCATAGATCCAAAGTTAAGCTTCTAAATATGAGAAATTTAGAGTAGGGCCTGGGGTTTGCATGTATATTAATTCTTTGTATGTATGTATGTATACATTTTATTGTATCAGCAAATTTGCTATCACAAGATAAAAGAACGATAAAATAAATAAAATATTCTCCCAATACTCTACCAGTACAGAAGAAGGTAGAGCAGGGGTCCTCTGTACAAACAAACAATAAACCTACATATGTCGATATTGCAGTAAAAAAGAAATGCAAATCTGAAAGATGATTGAACAAGTAAATATAGATTCGTATGCCCTTAGAGTATAATCTGTTATGAATTTTCAGCTTGCAGTGCTCTAATCTCCTTCTCCACTAACAGGGGGAACATTGCTACTGATTTAATATCCGACAACTCTGTTAAAGTAAGTAGTGGTTCCATTTTTTTACTAGTTTCTGGATCGTTGTCCTCAAAATACGGATCTAACCAAATTTTCCTAAGGGTGGTATATTGCGGGCATTCACAAACCACATGCGTCAGCGACTCAATAGCTTGTGGGCAGACTTTGCAAAGCCTTTTATGCCATGGAATACCTTCTCTTCTACCTCTTACTTGGGCAGTTTCAAAAAGATTGAAATGAAGTAACATCCACATTCTTCTAAGCCTAGGGTCTAGCAGCTGATCTAAATAAGCCTCCAGGTCTATCAAAGTTTTAACCACAGGATAATATGCTGTAATCCGATTTACTTTGAGCAGTTCTAGATCTTTATTATGGGCCCAGTCCACGATTCTGTTCTTTAATTCCCTCTTCGTAATCTTAAGGCTTATAGTTTCGTCTGGCTCTAGTGGTAGAGCCATTTCTGCAGCTAGACCTTTGACGTAGTTCAACCAGCAATACTGTGGTACTCTCTCTTATTCTTTTTGTTCTTTATAGCACTCTCTCAGTAACGGGGGATCATTCCTGCATGCTATCTTCAATAGTAATCATTTTTAAAATTGTTTTTTAGAAACTAAATTTTGTCAAAGCAACAACTAAAGAAACGTTAGTTTTCTGGAACCATGAAAAATTTCAGCGATCAAACAACATTTCCATTTTAAACATGTCAGAATGAAAACATTAGTTGTGTGTCTTAACCAGCCCAAATTTGGTTTTGTGTTTTGCCTTCAACAACCCCGTGTGAAGCTTGCAGCCCCTCCCAGGACAGAGGCTAAGAGAAAGCTGCCAGAAATTGTCCCATTTCAGCAGGAGGGGGCAATGGGGACATGCCCGATAGGAAAGCTCATTGAGGAAGGCTGTAAAGCAAAACAGAGTGAGAAATCCTAGTTCAAGTTTATGAAGTATTTGAGAAAGCAGCTTCAGGAGGGTCATTCATTTCTAATGTAAATATTCAAACTGGCCACGGCTCAACTAAATATAAAGGAAGGTTTCGTTTCAGAGATACGTGCACACTGAGTTCCTTGGCTTTTGGCCAAGGCAAACCTAGCTCTCCAGTTTCTTGTTCCAAATCAATATTGAACAGGACTCCACTGTGTTCTACTGACCTACATTTGCTGGGATTTCATGGAAAGTATAACTACGAGCGTTTCCAAACTCCTGTTTCTCGTGAAGAAACGAAGTCCGCAAATACCTTCCGCATCTGGATCCCACATTGAGGAACTTGTCAGGCTAAGGAGTTTTAAAGCTCAAGAGTCCGATTTGACAATCTGCTAGAACATTTTGAAATATTGCATCATTTGGACTATTCCATGCAAAGAAAAGCAACATTTATCAGCTTCCCTGTGAGAGTCCGAACATAAACGCCCTGAAGTATCTTGATTCAAATAAACAAACAAAAAACCCCAACAAACCCTCATTGTCATTTTCAGATTCATTCACTAAGCAATTGGGATAAATGTCAGAGAGAGGATTAGGCCGTGACTGCAGACTGTAAAGACAGACTCCTGCACAAGCAAAATTGCATGGACAGTGTAGGGATGTGCATTCATTTTAGTTATTATTAATAACTAATACAAAAAAGTCATTTTAGTATTAGTTATTACAATAACTAAAACAAATGAATAAATTTTCATATAAGTTATTAGCTCTGCTCTGACTGCTGCATGTCGGGCTATGGCACATGTCATGGCTCCAGCCTGTCTGTGCCTTGCTGTAAACAAGGGGGAACCATGAGTGACTGCTTCTCTGTCCAACTCCATACACTCTAACACACAGGAGAATCCCTTTGCTAGGTTATTCTTTGGACATGCTGTGTGAGCTTTCTGTACCAATCAGGGAGGGATCAGGGTGGCTTTGGGGGAAGGGCATGGTGAGTGTTCGTAACCTTCGGCCAAGCTGAGGAACATTTTCCACGTTAGTTATTATTATTATTATTATTAACAAACATTTATATAGCGCCAGCAGTGTACCTGGCACTTTACACAGTAATAAAATAGACAGGGTCCCTGCCCCTAGGGCTTACAATCTGAGAGACAGGAGCTGGGGGAGAGACTTAGGAAGGGGAACAGAGGGAGAGACAAGGGGTCTAACATTCATGAAGATGCGAGGTCTCAAGTGCACGTACTTGGCTTGGTTACGATGAGAATGACAGCAGGCAGGTCCATGTTGCAAGGATAAGGGTAAACCGATCGTAGGTATAGGAATAGTGGCTCAGCAGGATAAAGAGTCAGACAGAGCAGAGCGAAAGAGGTGAGTTTTAAGGAGAGATTTGAAGGTATGAAGGGAGGGGGCAAGGCGGATGTGGACAGGGAGGGAGTTCCAGGCATGGGGGGCAGCAAGTGAGAAGGGACGAAGGCGCTTAGGGGAGCAGGGAAGGCGTGGAAGGGTGAGAGAAGGGACAGAGGAGGAGCGAAGTGCACGGGCTGGAGTATGGAGGGCGATAAGTGCAGAGAGGTAGGGGGGAGCAAGGTTGTGAAGAGCTTTATAGGTGAAGACTAGGAGCTTGTGCAGGATTCGTTCAGGAAGGGGAAGCCAGTGAAGCGAAGAGAGGAGGGGCTGCACATGGTCGAAGCGACTGGCGAGGTAGATGACCCTGGCAGCAGAGTTTTGGACAGAGATGAGGGGAGAAAGGTGAGACCGGGGAAGGCCAGTGAGAAGGAGGTTACAGTAATCGAGGCGAGAGATGACCAGAGCATGAACAAGAGTTTTGGCAGACGAGACAGAGAGAAAAGGGCGAATCTTAGCAATGTTCAGTCTCAGACAGAACGCTTGCTGATGGTTTTTCTCTCAGCCTCACTTGACAAATTGAGAGTTCTAAAAACAGGTCTCTCTGTGTCTCATCCCTTCCTTTCCATTATTCCCATTGTTCATTGTCTTTGTCAAATTCAAATGATTTATTATTGCATAGCCGTTGGCCATAGCAAAACCAGACATAAGAGGACACGTCAAAATAGAACAATATAAAACACTTGAATATGCAGAAACCATAACAGTATCTCGTTGGACAAAGGACGAAGTAAATTAAATTATGGAACTCAATAATGGCCATCTACAGAGCCCCTAGTCATTTAGGGGCCTGCTAGCCAAAAATCTTCCTCTGATCTGAAAAACATCTATTACAAAAGACATTGCAGCATGGGTAATTTCGCGCTTGCTGTCTGCCAGGAAGAATCTCACAAGTTCCCAAGGGGATTTACCTGGCAGTTTGTCCATAAACTTAGCCAGCCAGAGAGCCCTTGTAGAGTCATAGAGATGGCAGTCACAGAATATATGCTCGACCGATTCGATCGAAAGCCTATCATAAGGGCAGAGTCTCAGCTGGAAAGGCAGTCCACCATACCTCCCCTCCAAAACTCGGGAGGGTAAAGCATTGCACCTACACCCGTAGAAACAGATGGATTTTTTTTATATGAGCAGGAAAATAGGAGATAATCAACTGGCACCGCCGGTTTCAGACTCAACTCGGAATAATGAGCCAATGAAATAATGGCAATTGTCTTTGTCTGTAATCAGGGCCAGCCTTACCGTCAGGCGGCTAGGGGCGGTTGCCCCAGGTCCCACTCCTTGGGGCCCCTGCGATTCGGCCCACAAAGTTTTATTTATAAAAAAAATCTATAGGTGAGTTTTTTTGTTTTGGAGTTTTTTTCGGATGGTGGCCATGGGGCCCCGCCCACCACCCGCACTGTACTAGCTGTTCGGGGTTTTTTAGGGGGAGGTCGTGCAGCACCCACGCTGCACCAACCAGATTCCTGCCCGCGGCGTGCTCTTCAGTTCTCCCGGCTGCCTGGCTGCCTTACGAGGGGGAGGAGGAGGAGCCTCAGAGGCCCTCTCTCCTCCTCTTCCTCCCAGGGCTGAGGTGGCCCCTCAGTGCGGCACATGGCACTGGAGCCGGTGGTGCGGGAGCGGCGAGGCACTGAGGCGGGGTCAGCGGTGGGTAGCACAGCGCGGGAGTCAGGACCAGCCCAGGTGCATCCGGAGGTAGCTGCAGAGGCCGGAGTGGTAGTGGAGCAGGGAGGTAATTCTCCCCCCTGGCACTCCTGCCTCTAAAATCAGTCCACTGGGCCCCTACTAGGGGTTTTTTTGTGGAGGGGCGGGAAGGAAGGTGCTGGAGAAGCAAGTCAGTGGCTGGGCCTGGGCCCACGAGGGGGTGGTTAAGGGAAGCACCCCCCTCCCCATTGCTGGCAGTCTGGGGCCATGATTGGTGAGGGAGGGAAAAGGGCCTGAGGGCATGATCTTGGGGGAGGGAGGGTTGAGGGAAGAGGAGCTGGGTGGGGAGAGGGAGTCATCATGGTGGGGTCTGTATGATCTTGGGAGAGGGGGTGAGGGTCGGGAAGAGAGGATGGTGGGGCATGATCTGGAGACTGGGGAGAGGACGTTGAGGGAAGAGCGATTGGGGGGGGCAGACAGGGCCTGGGGACATTGATTTGGGGGGGGTTGGGCATGGATTGGGGCCATCTGGGGGAAGGTTTGGAAGGGGCTGGGGGGTGCTGTGGCCATGTGGGGCCGTCTATGTTTAATCAGCTGGATGATCAGATCTGGAATGGTCCCTGTATTTTAAAACGATCCCGTTGCAGTGCCCGCTTGGCTTTTCCGCTGCAAGGCGGCCACCATGACACATTGATGTCGGTTCACTAACGGCCAGTCTTTGCATGATTGCTCCCTGGCTGGCTGCAGCAGGTGCCTTTTACATCACAACAGAACTCTGTAGCATGTTTTGGGGACAGGGGACAAGTGGAACTCAATGCTGCTGTTTTTGTGGTGTGCTAAGGACGTCACATAATATTGTTGGCTTAAGATGGTTTGCTTTGCTCGCTCTGTGTTTGCATGTGCACTGCTGGCCTGGTTCCGCCTACTGTTGGCTAGGCCCCGCCTACCGTTGGCTAGGCCCCTCCCACTTCTGGCTCCACCCTGCGCCCCACTAGCTTTGGAACCCACCAGCCACCACTGGCACATTGTACTGACGAGTTAAAAATAACTTATATGCCAATTCTCTAATTGTTAAAGGGCAGGGCCTTGGAAGATGGGAGGGGCCATGGGAAAGTAGGCAGGGCCGTGGGAAAGTGGGTGGAGCTGAGGGCCCCCCGCATTTTGTCTTTGGCCTGGGCCCCGCAATTTCTAAATCCAGGACTGTCTGTAATCCTTGTCTTTCTGTCTGTGTAATATTGGGTGAAAACAGACATGACGCTAACCACCCTTTAACCACCCTTGGTGGTTATTTATGCATGTTGCAGGGCTGTATTATTGCCCTATGCAGCCCTGAAACATGCATAAATGACCACCAAGGGTGGTTAAAGGGTGGTTAGCGTCATGTCTGTTTTCACACATTGTTATTGTTCTGTACAGTTTTTTGAAGTTTCAGGACTTTCTTCAAGTGCACTAACTAAAATTTGCTTATAAAATCAGAACCCTTTATCCAATCTTTCTGAAATTTGGTAGGTATTTGGTAGAAATTTGGTGAGTAAGATGTACAATCCTTTCAAATTTCATGAAAATTGGATGACAAATGAAGAAGTTGCAGCTGGAAATCCATTTCCCATTGAAACCAATGGGATGGGAGTAATTAAAATAATAACTAATACTAATAGAAAAATAACTAATACTCATGGGATTTTAATAACTGCTACTAAAATAAAAACGAATACTATTTTTCCCCCCTCCTGCACACTCCTAGTTTAGATTAAAGCTGGGTCAGATTCTCATCACAAAACAAAATGTCAATGAAAAATCTGTCTCAGAGTTTTTGATGAAACATTTTTTTGAAATTTTATAATATTTACAAAATATCTGTCCAACCCTGAAAGGAGTCAAATGTCAACACGATGAAATTGAAAATTGCAGATGCTGATGTTTTTGAAATGTTCGTGTGAAAGAACTTTTCAGCAAAAATTTCAGCACTGACATTCGCAACTGGAAACAGCAAAAGATTATTTAAAAAAAAAAAAAAAATCAGCTCAAAAAGACATATTTGTTTGTGAGAGGCTCCAGATTAGGTTTAGGTGAGTGTCGCTAAGAGACAGATTTGGAAGCAGGTTGTTCTGTTAAAAATCACCTTTTCAAAAGGGTCCAAGGCAAGACAGGAAATAGGCACGGTGCAGGAGGGCAGGCAAGGCGCTTATCCGGTTGTTCAGGATAATTGGCTTGATGTGACCTAGGAAGTTATATAATAATCCCTGTCCAATCAGGATGTAGGTCATCAGTGACCAATCAGGAATCCGGTGGAGCCAGGCTTTGCAAGATGTCGGAGGACTGCAGTTCTACTGTTTCACCACTGGTGGCAGTGTGGATTCCACTCTTGCCTGTGAACCCAGAGGACCTAACCATTCAAGGCCGGCATTTTCCTTGGGTCCTGGACCAAGTGACTCTAAACTCTGAGACCCCCCACCTCCTTGGTGACCAGTTTCAGAGTTTAATCACCCTCACGACTAGGAAGTTATTAATTATTATTATTATTTTATTTTATTTTATTTTATTAGCAAGCATTTATATAGCGCCAGCAATGTACCTGGCACTTTACAAAGTAATTGAATAGACACAGTCCCTGCCGTAGGGTTTACAATCTGAGAAACGGGAGGGGGTGGGGGGTGGGAGTTGCAGCTGAATTTGTCTTGCTTCAGCTTCCAGATGCTGGATCAAGTTTATTTTATTTATTTATTTATTTATTTATTTATTAAATCATTTGCTACCCTGCCCCTCCTGCTCCAAGCAACCCGGGGCAGCTTACAACGTTAAAACACATAAAATCAGTAAAAACAGTACAATAGAAAGAGAAGGCACAGAACCACCCACCCCCCCAGTCCCCCATCTCACTCTACACCCCTTCTCCATCACCAAAAGCCAGGCAGAACAGCCAGGTTTTATAGATATGACAAAAGGAGGGGAGATCCGGGGCCACACAGGCCTCCACCGGGAGGGAGTTCCACAGCCTCGGTGCCGCCACCGAGAACATCCTCTCCATAGTGGCTCCCCGGGCCACATGGGGGACCTCGAGAGGGGCCCCCCCAGCGGAATACAGAGGCCACTCCAGAGCGTGGAGAGTGAGGCGGTCCCCCAGGTAAGTCGGGCTAAGGCCGTATAGGGCTTTATAGGTCAAAACCAATGCCTTGAATTGGTCATGGAAGACTATTGGCAGCCAGTACTGTGCTCACGGCGACCCGTCCCCGTAAGGAGACATGCCACTGCATTCTGCGCCAGCTGCAGTCTCCGAACCGTCACCAAAGGTAGCCCCATGTAGAGTGTGTTGCAATAGTCCAATCTCGAGGTAATGAAAGCATGGATGATGGTGGCCAGGTCACTATCTTTAACATACAGTTGAAGCCGTCGCACCAGTTGTAATTGGGAAAACACATTCCTCGCCACAGCCCCCACCTGGGAATCCAGGTGGAGCTGCGAATCGAGGAGCACGCCCAGACTACGGACCTGGGATACCAGCGGAGGGCGGACCCCATCAGTGATGGGAACCACCACATCCACTGCCCTTCCCACCACCATCACCTCCATCTTGTCAGGATTCAACTTCAGTCGACTCGCCCTCATCCAGTCCCCAACAGCCGCCAGACATCGGGTGAGCACCGAGACTGCCGGGCCTGTACCGGATGAAAACGAGAGGTAGAGTTGGGGGTCATCAGCATATTATGTGCTTTTGTCTAAAAGATGGAAGAGTTTGCTACTCTCAGGTGTTTTTTTTCATGAGATAATGTAGAGTAGGAGGCAGAGACCAACTTTGGTGCCGCTGGGGAAGGGAAAAAGTGGCATTGTCCGAAACCATGTCCGTCACCTCGAGGGACAGCTATGGTCAGCCAATGGCAGCCTGCTTTGAGCAAGGGCAAATGTCATTGGCTACCTTGTGCAGCCCAGGTGGTAGTGTGTTCTCTAGAAGGTCAACGTTGCTTCTCGTTGAGAGGATGCTTCAAGTATCCCCAGCAAAAAAAGTCCAGTGTTTGAGGAAGCCAATTCCTGATAAAGGCCTGGAAGTTTACAGAGACGGGCATAATCCCTTCCAATAATGCACAAGCTTTTGTCAACCAAAAATTGGCATGATCGTGAACTATCTGCGGTCCCTCTGCAAACTATATCTGGCTCTGAACATACGCCCCCAGGGCTGCCCCCTTATTCTTGACATTACTCTAGGTTACTGCAGTCTTAACGTCTGCACACATATAATGCAGATGGAGGAAAGGGGGTAGTTAAAACCTTGCATGTGTATGGATTGAGATGCTAGAAAATGATCATCTCCTGCAAAGCCGTCCCCACGTGCTTCCCTAGGAACAGGAGAGCAGTCCAGAGGCAATCTGGTCCCATGGAAGGCCGCGCAGAGCACAGACACCCACTGGTCTCAGAGTGCTTTCCGGTTAGGGCTGGCTCAAAATTATTTTTGAAAACATTTTACTATTATTAATAATAATAACAATAATAGCAACATTAATATTAATTAATTAATAAATAAATACAAACCCCATGCAATTTCCTTGCCATTTCAAAACTGTTTTAAAGTTCATGGAAAATTTGGAAACCCCCAAATATGTACACGTTTTGAATGTCCTCTGACATTCTTGTTGTGTTTGGGCGTTTGGTTTCAGTGCTGCCGCGATGAAGACTCGACATGTTAGATGGGGATGCAGTTTCTATGAAAATATTTGAAAATGTTGGTTTTGCTGTTGAAAGGAAAGTGGACATTTTTTCCACAAAAATGAGGCTTGTTCTTTTTGAGCAGATCTGCTTTGATGAGCCCCCTCGCCTCCACCCCCTAATCATTCCTTACCATGTAAATAGACAGCAATCCTGTCCACCTCTAACCCTCTAGAAGTGTTAGGAAACAGCTTGGCATGCTTGTGCGAATTGCATTTTCTTGGGTTTTGTACTTCTCGCTTGTGATTTATTGCACGTGATCACATGTTCTTGGATGGGGGATTTTCTAACTAGTGTTTTGTTGCCAGTGGGTTGGGGGGGAGGGAGTGGGACTCTGGCAAGTATTCCTTATTTTGCTCATACAGCAATTTAGGTTAAAGCCTCCCAGTGGGGGAAAAAGAACATATAAGAGAGAAACCAGCGATCTGGAGCTCTTGCCTGCTAGAAGGAGCGTGGGCTACACCAGCTTTTTCTCTAGAGCCACTGCCGCTTGGACTCCGAGGAGCTTGAGGTAAATGAAAATCGCTCTCCTTGTTTCTAACATGCAGAATTTTAAGTAGAAAGCAAAGTTCTTTAAACAAAGTTCAAACTCTGTATGGGGCTTTAGATGGAAACACAGCAACCAATCAAGGGCTTTTTTAAAAAAAAGGTAAAATAAAGAAATAAGTAAGATACCTTACTAAGAAGATCCTACTTTAATGAGGTGTTTACCGGCAGATAGATCATCTGGGGATGAGTCAGAATAATTGACCAAAAATTAACTAGAGAGAGATGCTTTTGATTGACTCAAACTGAGCCTGATTTGTTTTGCTGGTGCTTGGAAAACCGTGTGTTACTGGGAAGGATTTAAGATGCAGTAGGCAGGAGATAGATTATTTAGTTAGTTTAAAATCTTTGGTAAGGGAACTAACTTTAGTAGAAACTTGACTTTGCAGTTTGGGGTTTGCACTTTGGAGCAGTACTACTGGCTGCACTGAAATACATTCCTATTTCTAGACGTTTTATCCTTTATAACGCTTTAGTGATGATGGTTGCAATTCACAAACCACTTAGTCCAGTGCACTTGACTGATTAAGTCTGATAGTAAAACAGATCAAGCAAACAAGTGTGAAAGGATTAGAATAGAGAGTGAAGATATATGTATAGGAAGGAGAAAAACACGAAAAGTTAGAGTGTGACTTAATGAAACATCATGATTCATTCCGATCGATACTAATCCTTTAGTCCGTACTACAGAAAACTTTCGTTTCCCCAGTTGTGCCTTAAAACCTGGCTTTTGCAAGGTTTATAATACCGCAAGTGAAAAGAGTTCCATAACTCTTTAATTAAATGACAATTCGCTTTATGTTGTAGACAATGATAAATCATTTTATGTTGTAATGTTGGGCTTGCAATGGAGCAGACTCTTGAAACTTGAATAATGTTCTGCAGATGCCATAACTAGGACAGGCTCGGAAACATCTGACAAAGTTTTTTTTTTTGTTATGAGAGAGATGTGGTTTTGAACCATAACCACCACCACCCCTCACCGCCACCCCCAAAGCAAATGTTTTGGACTTTTCCCATACTTTTAATAATTTTGAAGTGTGTTGAAAACCTGGAAAACTTTGAAGTTTTGTTATTGTCATTTGGAACCAACATGATTTTTATTCCCTTTCACTTCACATGGATTGCGTTGATGGAAATGTGGTTCCGAGCAGGAATAAAAAAAAAAATCTGAAATTTCCTCTTGGATGGAAATCCTGTTTTCCGACAGCCCAAACATTAACCTTTTATCTGAAGTTTGATAGACAATTATGATTATTATTAAGTATTTATAGAGCACCAGCAATGTCCCTGACAGTTTACAATCAACAATTATAGACAGGTCCCTGCCCCAATGGGCTTACAATCTAAGAGACAAGGGAGGAGAAATGAAGGGGAGGGGGAACAGAGGGAGAGACAGGAATACATCCAAGAAGTTGCAGCGTTGTAGGTACACGTGCCTAACTCAGTTACAGGGAGAAGGGGACACAAATACATCCAACGGAGCCCTGAGCTGGGATTGCCTGCATTCCCTGATTGTCTCTTGCTGGTTTCCCTATACATTGGCGCCGATTCAGAAGAACCTTCATGTCCCAGTGGTTTGCTGAACAGAGAGAGATTCAAGCACATGCTTAAGATGTTTTCTGAATCGGGGCCCCTGTTCCTACACAGAGACATTGGGTGTTTTTACACACACATTTCTCCTGGATGTTTGCTGTAACATTCTGAACTTTCTGTGTGTCTAAATCACTCACCCAGATCTTAAACATCTGGCTCTTTGAACTTCTGCATAGAACTTCTCCCAGAACCTTTGTGTGTAAAAAGTTCTCCTGGTAAACTGCTTTGCTCCAGGCAGCTGTGGTCACTTGGTTTCCATGGCAGCCCCTCACATCTACAGCTGCGGCTACTTTAGGCTGCCTCAGGGCAGTGTTTGTGTGAAGAATGCATCCAGGAACTCCCTCAGGGCAGTGTGTGTGTGTGAAGAATGCATCCGGAACTTACTTGTGGACTTGTAATCCCAGAAGATTGAAAAATCCGGAACTTTAAGGTGTGTGTAAAAATGCCCAGTGTCTTGTCTCCACGGACGTCAGTGGCGAATCTTCTGTTAGCATCAAGTGCAGTAGAATTAGATGTTTGGTTGGTTGAAACTTTCTGGTAATCTTGAGCGAAATTTAGGTGCTGGAAATCACAAGGCGAGGGCCACAAATAGGGTGGAAACCTAGGCAGATTTTTAAGGAACACTTATGGAAAATACATGTTGCAGGGCGGTGCCAATGCAGGGCCCTGCAACATGTATTTTCCATAAGCGTTCCTTAAATATTTGCATTGGTGGCCCCCCACCCTAGCCACAATCTACCAAGCACGTTCTCTGGACTAAGTGTTTGGTGGATCACGTTTGTGTAGTACTTGCAGAGTGTGAATGATTTATTACCTGTTCTTCAAGAAAGGTGAGAAATGGGATGGTCAAGGAGAGAAAGGCCGGGACCAGGAATATTTGGGCCTTTGCTGGGGTGGTTTAAGGGATCGGTTATTGATTAGCAGCCGTGGAAACAAACACCTGCTACAACTAAATTTCTCAAGCAACAGAAGCTTCCTGCTATGCACAGGGCTAAGTAGAACATGACCATGATGCCTCCCAAGTTCTGTACGGTGCTATTAAGGTGTGTTGTTTTGGGGCTTCCTGCTGTGTATTTCCAGAGGAGTCATGGCTCAGCTCTGTCTGTAGCATTTGGCTCTAATGTATATTTTATCATTTTCAGGTGAAGCATGTGATCTGAAGGCACCTCTGGAACAGGCATTCCCGGCAGGATGTATCTCTCTCCAGTCCCCATCATGCACAGGAACCTCTCCACACTCTTCGCCACAGAAGAGACACTTCACAGCCTACATTCATCACCTACAAACACATCCACTGCGTTGGCTTTATCCTCTGACTGCCCACTTGTCCTCTCAGATTATCAGTTTGCCCTGATCCCTGTTCTCTACTGCCTTATCTTTGTCCTGGGCCTCCTGGGGAACAGCGTTGTGGTTCTGGTGCTGTGCCGACACAATGGTCCCAAGACGGTGGCCAATATTTACATTCTCAATTTGGCCATGGCTGACTTGCTGAGCCTCACCACTCTGCCCCTTTGGGCAGCTTATTACGCCTATGGATACAACTGGATCTTTGGCTCCGTCATGTGCAAAATCTCTGGCTCGATTCTGTGCTTGAACACATTTACAAGTATCTTCTTTATCACGTGCATGAGTATGGACCGCTACCAGGCTGTCATCTACCCGTTACGATCTCAGAGAAGAACTCTACAGCAAGCCTCTTTTGTTGCGGTCATCGTTTGGAGCCTGGCTGGCCTGTCATCCTTGCCCACCTTTTATTTCCGCGACACGTTCTACGTGGAGAGGTTGGGGGTGAATGCTTGCATCATGGCCTTCCCCTACGAGAAGTACTCAAAGTGGTCAGCCGGGACGGCCTTGATGAAAAACATTCTGGGCTTCCTGATTCCGCTCATTATAATCATCACGTGCTACGTTTGGATCAGGATGCGCTTAATGAAAGCCCAAGGATTTGAGAAAAACAAGAAAAGGAGAGACAAGATCTTGAAGCTGGTGGCAGCTGTGGTGGTGGCCTTCTTGGTTTGTTGGCTTCCCTTCCATGTTCTAACCTTCCTGGACGCGCTGGCATGGATGAACGTGATTACTAACTGTGTCATCATATCCGTCATTGATGCCGCGCTGCCTTTCGGGATCTGCATAGGGTTTGCTAACAGCTGCATCAACCCCTTGCTCTACTGCTTCATTGGAAACCAGTTCCAGGAAAAACTCCAGCACTTGTTCAAGCTGAGGATCTACCAGTTCAGCAGCAGGCGGCAAAGTTCCTCTTCAAAGAAAGGCAGCTCTCTCAAAGAGGCAGAGAGCCCCGATGACCTTTTAGAAGTCAACCCCGATGAAACGACTGCCTAGACAGCGAGTACCAGAACTGGGGATTATTTGGTGCATCTCTCTGCGTGGTGATTCCATTCCTTCAGCAATGAGCCTTGCTTTCCACTCCCCGCTCTAAGGATTATGTAAAATAAACTCTAAATGACAATTTAAATACAGTGTTGAATGAGTTTGGGGGTCACACAGCTGTTTTCTGTGCTGCCTAAGGGAAGGATGAGATTAAACAGTGCTAGTTAAAGATTTTATGCAATGGATCCGTTTGTGCATTAGATGCTGAGCAATGCCACCCCGGCACCGCTCAATGAAATGGTTAGGCCTGCCAAATGATTTAAAAGAATACAACCAATTAGACACCCGCTGTAAGGAAAGAGCTGATCTATTTATGATTTACTGAAAGCCTGAGTTCAGATGTCATTTCTTTGGGTGTTTTTGAGTAAGAAAACCCCCACAGATTTTTGAAAACGTCAGGCTGATTTCCCATTAGGTTTGCTTTGGTAACACTGAAGCACAGAGACAGCGATATTATACGGTCTCACAGGAACACTTGGTCCGTGTCCTGTAGCATCAGCTTATTTAATATTTGATAGGTTTTCTCCCAGGGGGCTGTCGTCTGCCATTTCAAGGGAACAGACTCACTGATCTAATCGGGGTTTCCAATTTTCCTAATCGCGCCGTATCTAAAATAGCGTGAGCGATTGTGCTGCACGGCAATGACTCCTTCCCACACGCTGCTTATTTCAGGAGGGGGTTCTGCTCTGCAAACCTGTGTCCTTGCAAGCTGCCTGGGGCGGGTAGCTAGCGCCATAAAGTCCATGGGCGATAATTGAAAGCTACTTGCTCCTAATGTTCAAGTGGCTCTGACTAAAATCCTGACAGTGAGCTCAGTAAAGACAATGGGGTCAGAGCCAGAAACACGGGGCTTTTGCAGCCTGAAAATGAATCGACTCCCCAGGCTCCTCAGTGGTAAAAGTCACTGTCTCTGGGTGAACCCAAATCACAGTCTACTAATGTCTGAGAACGCTCTTTCTACTGAATGCCTACAGACACAGTACGGCCCCGATGATCCCAACAGGAAGAGATTGGGCATGGTTTCAAGTGCCTAGTCCGGGACTGAGACCTCCTGGGCTCAATTAAATGGAGATAAGAGTCCTGCCCTGTTTTACTGAGGGTTAATATGCAGGAGTAATAGGGATCACTGGCATGCCTAAGAGAGGGGGATCCCCTTTACTTGGGGCACTAGAGCCAAAGAGAAAAGGAGGCCTCCAAATCCCACACCATGTTACACACACACAAACCATCCCTACTCACATGTCGTGCCAAAATCACATCCCTTTCTACTGGACTTTTTTGCCCGGTAGGGTAACAGATTTTGTTATTTTGCACCATCTTCCCAGCAAGGTAAGGTTTGTACTACCTTGTACCATCTTCCCAGCAAGGTTAGGTTTGTACTACCTTATACCATCTTCCCAGCAAGGTAAGGTTTGTACTACCTTATACCACCTCCCCAGAAGTGTAAGGGTTCAGCAGACAAAGGGGGTCATTAGCACCTCATTAATCCAGCAGGAGAAAGAGTTGGCTCAGGCTGACTCCCTGCCCTGGCTGCTGTTATGGTTATTCATTGCTGCAGGGGTGGGGCCCCTTTCTTGCTTTGATAGCCCTGCTTATTCCAGCCTTGTTAAAGAACCGAGCGAGGTGACCCCCCAGGCAAGAGGGAGCTGTGTGTCTGGGATCAAGATAAAAACTAAAAAAGGTAGGAGGGGGTGTGTGTGAGTGTGTTTGTGAGAGGTGAGTCTCTAGCTGATGAAAAGGACTGCTCCTGCTTCCACCTGGGATCCTCTGAGTGTGTTTAAACTAAAACTTTAGAACTAAAGTCAATGCACCCCTTGGAGAATGTTGACTTTTTAACAGCCTGTAACTTGATCAGTCCTGCACATACAAACCTAGCTGCACACACAGCCTCTCACAGGCCCCAAAGTGAGTCAATGGGTTCTTAGAAATGTTCATCAACACATGCAAATCTAGGCAAATGAGGGATGGCATGAAATGTCTCTCGTTCTCTTCATCCAATGTTGGAGAGTATGACGTCAGTGAGCGAGCTAAGAGCTAATTGGGCGAGGGCGTCACTTACCCAAGGTTATGTAGAAAGGGGACTTTCACCCATCTCATGTTCAAGTGGTAAAAACCAATGGTGAATGATGACCAATGCAGGGCATATATCTGAGGCAGAAAAGGCCAGCAGCTGGAGTAATGGGAGCCCTGGGGAGCCGTCGTGGCTCATTGGTGCTCACTGGGACCTTTGCTGCGCCTGGCGCTAGTACCTTCTCCTGGCGCTAGTACCTTCTCCTGGCGCTAGTACCTTCTCCTGGCGCTAGTACCTGCTCCTGGCGCCGGTACCTGCTCCTGGCGCCGGTACCTGCTCCTGGCGCCGGTACCTGCTCCTGGCGCCGGTACCTGCTCCTGGCGCCGGTACCTGCTCCT
Source organism: Sphenodon punctatus (assembly GCA_003113815.1). Taxonomy (NCBI): domain Eukaryota; kingdom Metazoa; phylum Chordata; class Lepidosauria; order Sphenodontia; family Sphenodontidae; genus Sphenodon; species Sphenodon punctatus. Next base: position 28,380,520 of record QEPC01011901.1, on the reverse strand, counting down.
GGCGCCGGTACCTGCTCCTGGCGCCAGTACCTACTGCTTGGCTGTTCCCCAGGACCCAGGTAAGTGTGTGAGGACGGGACAGGTGGGGAGAGCATAGTGGCGACTCTCCACAGCCACCAATTCTCCCGGTTTGGCCCCTTCTCCATGTTTGCCCGTCACCGTTGGTCTAACCGTCCAGTCGAGCCCAAGGCATGAGGAAAGTGAGTGGCCGGCATCTCGCTGGCGATTTAGGGTTTTAAATAGGCGTGAGACTTGATGCGTTTTTCCAGCATGATACAGGCACCTAGCGCCGTATGCTAACCCCCCGGAGTCAAAGTGTCCGCCTGTGTCTAATTGCCCAGCAATTACCAAAGCACGGCCGAGCCCTCCTTGGCCTGGAATAGAGCACAAGGCGAGAGGCAGTAATTGGCCCCTTTGTCAGTCTCCCCAGCCAGGTCAAGCGCGGAGCCAATGCTAAATTACACGCTTGGCAGTCGAGCCGCTCCTGCTGCTGCCGCCGCCGCCTCCGCTTTGGAAGGAAATAAAAATCACCATAACACTTTGCTGGTGTCAGCCTGGCACTGGGTACAAGCACTGGATTTTATTTTATTTTTAACTTGCCCGTGCCAGGAGGCTGAGGCCCCAAACAGCATTCGTCAAACTGAGAAGCACTGTCCAAATCGCCAGCTTCAGCCTGGACAGAAATGCAACTTTTTGGAGAGGGAAACAGGAGCAGCAGCAGCAGCCGTAGCCACTCCCTAAAGGGTCCTGGGACACACCCGAGGCGTCCTCCTTAGCAATTGTGAGGGGTTGTGCAGAGACGCCAAAGAATTGCCTCGGAGCTCAGAGCCTTGTGTGTCTGCACTGCCCCACATCCCTAAATAGGCTCTTCTTGTCTCCCACGTTCTCTCCGTGCCCTCACAAACAGCAAGCTCCCTTTCCTCCCCCTGTAGGATTTCTTGTCCTCTTCGGTGGCCCCAGCCCAATCCAGCACTGGCCTCCCCTCCTCCCCAGCCATATTGCCAACCCCAGTTTGACTGGCCCACTTGACGCGGCTAGCCTACCAATCATGAGATTGTTTTACTAAAAATGTCGTCAATTTGCCTTTTGCTTGTCTCTGTGGTCCTTGAGCTCTTACAACGCACCGTAACAGCGTTCCCAAGCTTTTTGCTGCAGCCAGAAAGGAGAAAAACTTGCTTTATCGAAAGGAGCGATTTGTATGATTTGGGAATATAGCAAGCTGTGTGATAAACCTCCAGGAACGGCTGGCTCAGGAGTCCTGACAGCTGCTTCGCTGGCCCCACTCCTGTTCCCTTTCAAATTCCCCAGCAGTCTGCGCCCTCCTGGTCATTCACCCTGCTGGGATTTTGGCAGGGAAGATTTGCTTGCTCCACAAACACTGCGGGATCCATTTCTTGGAGGCTGAGAGCGCAGCTGGGTGCATCCTGGAGGAGGGGCGTGCACGCAGCAGGAAACACACGTGGAAAGGCTTACAGCTGTGGCTAGGAGGAGAGGTGCCACTAGGCTGGGAGGCTGGGGCTGAGGAGCCAGGATCTCATTCATGGGCTATCAATGAACAGCTTCGGGGCCAGTCAGGCCTTGGTGCCGTTCAGCCAGTTTTCACCCAGACAGTCCGGGGGGGGGGCAGGAGCCATCACTGGGAAGGGCTGTGGGAAGGTTCACCGTGACCCCCGGCCATATCGAAAAGGCTGCCTCCGCCTTTATTTTGTACAAGGTCATCGGGGCTGCCCTTCTGCTAGTACCAGCATTGCGCCAAGTCCCTACAGAGCAGGGTGCACAGAGAGGGGTTCTTGTCTTGACAGCTGCTCCGCAGCTCGGAAACTTCTCTAGAAGTTCTCCAAAGCATTTTACAGAAGCAGTAACATTTCCATTAGGCCAAGCACTTAGCCAGTGGGGATAGGATGCAGGGGACTGTTTTAATAGGAATTTTTACATTGCTTACATTTTTATGGGTTGTATATGTTTTGTATACATTGTTATCCAGTCTGAACCTTCGGGGAGGGGCAAGTTAAAAATCCCAATAAATGAATGAATAAATGGAAGTAATACCAGCATTTCCCAAGAGCCCACTTTGGCCGCTTTTAGATGTGTGCAGCGCACACGAGGCGTGAAATCACAAAAGCCTGCGGGTGGGATTTAGATGTGACATCTCGTATGTTATAGCCAGTTGCACATTCTTGTCTCTCCCTCTGTTCCCCCTTCCCTGTCTCCCCATCCCCTGTCTTTAGATTGTGAGCTCTTGGGCAGGGACCGTGTCTATCTTATTTTCTGTAAAGCACCGGGTACATTGCTGGTGCTGTATAAATGCTTATAATAATAATAATTAATAATACCGCAAACTAAATACCTTGATAGCAGTGATTTCACGCTGCATGTGCGCTGTACACATCGAAAAGCAGCCTTTGCATAATCCAACCCCTACCACAGTCTGAGGGACAGACCAAACGATGACCTTCCTGTTTGCTCTGGGAGGGAGTGCAGGGTGCGGGGAGGGAGACAGGATGCTACCAAACATCCTAATTTTCCTAGAACAGTTCAGCAATGGTGCCCTGCCTGGTGCTCCAAGGCACGTTTTAAGAGGATAATTTTGTCCTGGTTTTTAAAAATATATATATATATATATCAGGACCTGATGGCCATGCTCCGCCAGCCAATTACTCTGGAGTAGGTCCCATGGGCTTCAATGGGACTACTCCAGTGTAGGGTGGTTGGTGGATTGCAAGCATAGAGTCTAGTTCTCCAGCCACGATAGTGTACTGTGATTGGACAATGGCAGCCAGAGAGGGAGGGCTCTCTTCTGTTCCATTGGTCTTGGTGGGAGTTACATCCGCTCCAATAATATCTTTTTGCCAGGACAGTAATGAGTTTTGTTATCTTTTCTGGGCTCCCAGCAGTGTAAGGTTTGTACTGGGTTCAGCAGACAAGGGGGGCAGGGTGGTGGTGGTCATTAACACTTCGTTCATCCAGCAGGAGAAAGATCTGTGATTTCCTTGCCCATTATTTATTCGTTGCTTGGGGGTTGGGAACACCTTTTCTCACTTTGAGAGCGGTGCTCAAAGCAAGGTGACCCCCCAGGCAGGAGGGAACTGTGTGCCTGGGATCAAGATGGAAACTAAAAAAGGCAGAGTGTGTGTGAGTGTGTATTGGAGAGATGATTCGTTAGGTGCTGAATTAAGGGACTGTCCCTGCTTCCACCTAGGATGCTCTGAGTGTCTTTAAAACTAAAACTCTAGAGCCAATGATTAAAGATTTTTAATCAATGCATCCATTGGAGAATTTTGACTTTTTAAAAGGGTAAGTTTCAACTTGAACCATCCATCCTGCACGTACAAATGGAGACACTCACAGACATCCACTCCCCCAGCTCAGCTGCAAAGTTTGTCAGTGGGCTAGTACAGCTTTTCAGAAACACATGCAAATCTGTGCCGATTCAGGGTGGCCTGAAGTGTCCCTTTCCCTGTCTGTCAAGTTGGTGGCTGTGGAGCTGGGCCAGCTGTACTTGCAGAGGAGAGAGCACGGGCAACACTAGGGCCAGGGGGTGCCAACAGCCCTGCCAAGGCTCACTGGCATCCAGAGCCAGAGACCGGCACCAGGCAAGCTGGTAGCCTGTAGACCGTCAGACCAAGGGGACCTGGTTGGTGTGTTGCTCCTTGGAAAACTGAACTGGAGATGACTCTCGCTGTCCCCCCATTTTTAGCGGAGAACTTTATTTCTAGTGAAAGACCCCCGCGTCCCCCATCAGATCAGCGTGTGTCCTGACTGAGCCTCCCCAAATGTGGGCAGCCTGAGTTTGGGGAAGGAGGGTTGACTGAGGCGGTTTCTTTCAATCCATCATGAGCTCTCCCACCCTAGAGGAGAAAGCAGGAGGCTGTTCCATCCAGGAAGCTTCCTAGCCCCGGGGTGGACTTTGGGCTGAAGCAAGACTGGACTCAGGGCAGGACTGCACCGTAGAGGTTGCTCCCACCCACCGAGCTAAGGTTCCTGTGTTTTGCTTCCCTTTCTGACGCGCAGGGCTAGCTGGCTGTGTGCCCTGAGCAGATCCATGCACTGGCTTGGGGGCTGACCTAATTCATCCCCGAGGGCGTGCCTCGTATTGTTTGTGTGCATTATCCAAACAATTAACTGAACAACCAGTAAACAACGTTTAGGACAGCGTGTTCTCCTCCACGCAGCCAGAGCATCTAAGTCTTGGCTGCAGCTCAGCAAGCCTGACCGTTTCCTCTTGATTTATTTCATGCAAGAATGCCGTCTTGTCATCCCACAGCTGCCTCGTGTTACTCAGAATAATGCCTCCTCATCCCAGGGGGGCCTGAAACCTCAGCTGCATGAAGGGAAAGGGACAATCTAGGCATCCTGGCTGAAGATGGTTTGGGTTCTGTGCCCAGGCTGAAAGGAAAACGGAAATCTGGGCCATTTCGCCGTGTAACTGTAGCTCCTCATCTTCCCATCTGCGTGTGCCTAGAACACGCGGCCGTGCCCGTCACCTTCTCTTCCGGGGGAAGAACAGTTTCGAATTCAGTGGCACAATAGCTTTGTTTTTTTTAACTAGAGTCCCAAGAAACCGTGTCGCCTTAGCCAGATTGATCTTAGCTTCAAAAATGGCACTTTCCCGTCTGTGGGGGGAACGTTAGCATTTTGAGAATTTCTTTTCATCCAAAATTTGGGTTGGAAATTTGAAATATTGAAACGTTCTACAAAAGCTACCCCGAGTTTGGGGTTAGGGTTAGGGCTAAAACAGGGAGCATTAGTTACTTTGTTCAACAGAGGATAAATCAGAGTTTCTCAGCTGAAATCCTATTCTTCGGAGGGGGCGGGCCCAGGGACTCCCTTCTGGCCTAGGGAGGAGCCGGACGTGCTTTTTAACGGCGCAGGCTGCACACCAAAGGGACAGTCTGGGGGGTGGGGACTGATTGTTTGGGTTGGTGGGCCGCCTTTCTTCCTGATGTGCTGGGTGGGGCTTTAAATTATTTCTTGGGTGGGGTTTAGGTCAGGGGAGGGGTGGCTTTTTTGAGGGTGGGTGGGTTTTTGTTGTTGTTTTGTGGGGAGGTTAGTGGGGTGAGTGAGCACCCTGCCCCTGGTGAGAGGAGGGAGTGGGGGGGGATTGGGTTAGGGTGGAGGGTTTGTTTCCCCTGGTGAGAGGGGGGGCTGATCCCCTGGGATATTAGTGATGTATCCCCTTATGAGGGGAGATATGGGGGGCTAGGGGGGAGAGAGTTTCTCTTGCCTTCTGGGCGGAGCAGCCATGGGGAGTGGGTCCAGGGGGAGGCACCAGCTGGGGGTGGGGGTGGTCCACAGCCATTGGGGTCATGATGGGCCAGGGCAGATATGGTCCCTCTGGTGGATCAGGTGGTTCAAGGTCCAGGGGCCCCGGGCCTGAGTCTGATGCTGTTAAATGCGAGGTCATTTGTAAATAAGTCAACTTCAGTCCGGGAGTTAATCCTGGACCAGGCGGTCAACCTCATGAGTATTACAGAGACCCGGCTGGACGCTGAATTGGGGTCAATTCTGGCTGACCGTGTTCCAGCTGGGTCCTCCGTGCAGCATCAGCCATGGTTTGCGGGACGGGGTGGTGGTGTAGCCATTATTTTTAGGGATACCTGGTCCATTAGCAGGTGTCCGGTGCAATGTTCACCAGGTATTGAGGCCCTCTATCTCGTGGTTGATTTGGCCAGAGACAGATTGGGGGTGCTGCCTTCCTGTACGGCAGCATCCCTACATGCTCTAGCAGAGCTGGCGTTGGAGGTGGTCTTGCGGCCCTCAAGGACGGTGGTCCTGGGGGACTTCAATAAACATGGCAACACTGGTCTTGGGGGTGGGGCAGAGTGTGAGTTCATGGATGCCATGGCAACCATGGGGCTGTCTCAAGTGGTGAGTGGTCTGACACATGAGGGGGGCATACCTTAGACCTGTTTGTTTTTGCACCGGCCTTGAGGCGTGGGATCTATTGGTGGGGGACGTGACGCTAGTGCCCTTGTCATGGTCGGATCATTACCTCCTGTGGGCTGGTCTCCTGGCACATGTCAACCCCCGGAAAGGTGCTGGGCCAGTTTGGTTGGTCTGCTCCCAGAGGCTGATGAAACTGGCTAGGTTCCAGAATGCTCTTCAGGAAGTTCCCTCTGACCTTGACGGCCATTCACTCAATGACCTCGTGGTTCTTTGGAACATCTTGCTGACTGAGGCCATCGACCGGATGGGTCCTAGGTGTCTGCTCCCTGGGCGTCAGCAACGCAGGTCCCCATGGTGGTCCTGGGGGACTTCAATATCCATGCCGACACTGGTCTTTGGGGGGGGGGGCAGAGTGTGAATTCATGGACGTCATGGCAACCATGGACCTGCCTCAGGTGGTGAGTGGCCCAACACATGAGGGGGGGCATACTTTAGACCCGTTTTTTTGCACCGGCCTTGAGACAGAGGATCCATTCGTGGGGGACGTGTCATTGGTGCCCTTCTCATGAACAGATCACTACCTCCTACGGGCTGGTCTTCTGGTGTATATTAGCCCCCAGAAAGGTGCAGAACCAGTTCGATTGGATCATCTCCGGTGGCTTATGGAACTGGATAGGTTCCAGAATGCACTTGGGAAATTACCCCCTAAACTTGATGGCCGTTCACTCTATGGCCTAGGGGCCCTTTGGAACGTCTTGCTGATTGAGGCCATTGACTGGACAGCTCCTAGGTGTCCACTCCCTGGGCGTCAGCAACACAGGTCTCCATGGTCTACGTGGGGCTACCCTTGGTGACGGTTCACAGAGTGCAGCTGGTGCAGAACGCGGTGGCCCGTCTCCTCACAGGGATGGGGTGCCAAGAGCACATTACACCAGTGCTCCGTTTGTTGTACTGGCTGCCTATAGTCTTCTGGGCCCAATTCAAGGTGTTGTCTTTGACCTATAAAGCCCTACACGGTCTAGGCCCTACTTACCTGTGGGATCACCTCACCCCTAGCGTCCTACATTGGCTCCTGCAGTTGGTCAGGAGCGCCCTTCTTGAGTTCCCCCGTTTCTCGTGCGGTGACTATGGGGAGTGTGTTCTCGGTGGCTGCCCAGAGGCTGTGGAGTTCCTTCCTAGTGGAGGGAGGATGGGTAAGGGTTATTATTTTTTTTAATCAATACAAATCGGTACTGAAAGTCAGAAAATTGGGATGAAAAATGGTCAGTTGGTCCATCAGTTGCAGCCTGTTGGGCATTAACTGGGCACTAATTAGTACCCGATATTACTTCTCAGCTTAAAGAAGAGATTTCTGGGAGGGGACAGGATAGAAGTGTACAAGGATCCTGAAAGGGGTGGGAACTGGCTTGTCATGCGTGAAATTGCATCCTCCTCCCCCCTCAGAATCTCATCCCTGAAACTAAGTGAAGCACATACACCTGCATCTTCTCAACCTTTTGCCCAACGCATAATAAAATTGTGGAACTAATTGCCAGAGGATTTTGTCTAGGCTAGTAGTGTAGGAGGCTTCAAAAGGGAATTGATGAAATTTCGAAAGCCAGGTTCATTAGTTGGGTTGGTCAGGGGTACAAGACCCTTGACTGTCGGGAGCTGGGGGAGGATGGCAGGAAATGGATGACTCCATTGTAACCTGCCGCGTCCTCCCCTGAGGCAACCGAGGCTGGCCGCTGTTGGAGACAGGATACTGGGTTGGATGGACCACTGGTCTGACCCAGTCAATGGCATGGACTAGGTTCTTGTACAGATAGACCTGTTTTTGCAGGTTCTCATTTCAGCTCGAGTTATGGTCTACCAGGTCTAGCGAAGAGCATCTAAATCACCCCCATGGGGATTCCCCCAAGCCACACATCCTGCACGTTTAAAAACACCCCCAATCTCTGGCAGGAATTCTAACTGTAATAATCTCTAGTTCCAAATTTCAGCCAGCACCCGTGTGGCCAAGTACACTACGGACGCCCATTGTGGTCCTTTCTCCGGCCCCGGACCATGGTAGGCTGGGATTTGCACTGCAAGTGGTGGGGGAGGGGGGAGAAGGGACGTGGTGGTTCTCCTACGACCTGCTATCCTGAGGTAGCTGGACGGATTGGGGGCGGAGGGGGAAACGGCAGATTAAAGTGGCCTCTGATTTCTCAACCAAGGAGACAGGTCCCTGTATAATTAGTACATTTGAAATAACTGAACTGGCACTAACAGGGGAGAAGTGGGCTGGCCAAGGCAGGGGTGGGACCGAACTGGGAGGAGAGAGTTAGGCTGGCGATGGGTGGAGGGGAAGCGAGTGGGTTGGATGGGGAGCAGGCACTCAGGACTGCACCGCCTAGCGGGACACCGACATAGAAACCACCCAAACGCTCAGAGTTGTTAAAAGCTGCTCTCTTGATTTTGGCTTCTCTCTCTCTCTGTGTGTGTTTGGTAAGAGGCGAGAATTGATTGGGGCAGGGATGATGGACTCAGCTGGCTTGACCACTTTGTTAGAGCATAAGTGACAGCTGTTTATGGACACCAGACGGTGTTGGATGAAGCCAGTCTAGGCCTGAGGCCCAGGACAGACTCTTGGGAGGTCGGTGCTCAGTTATTCTCTTGGTTGGGCTGGTTAATTTGCAATCCATTGTCCCACACGTCAGTTCTATCGTTCCTTATGGAAAAGCCACATCCCATTTCACAGGGAATGTTGTTCCCATGGAGGAGGGCTGCCCAACCAGGAACCAGAAGGCCAGATCCACTCCATGCAGCGGTTCCATCAAGAGCATGGCCCTAACATCCTATTTTTTCAGAATGTTGTTGTACAACCATCGCTCCAGACTCTGCAGGTTTAACACTCACAGTCTGGGTTGAGAAGGGCTTTGGCGATCCTTGTTCTGTAGAAATTATCATTAATTAATATTTTCAATTTATATCCCACCCGATTCCATAAATGGCTCAGAGTGGCTTACAATAATTTTGAACAACAATGTGATCACATTAAATACAGGTAAAATAAATCCCACCTCTCCCCATTCCCAACCAGCGCATCCCTCCCACCCTTTCAACTCTCACTTGGAGGAGTTCCTCACCCCCCCCCCAAGCTTAGCCCGGCCCCCGTTACAACAACGAGAAAACAATGCATATAAAACATAGGGGGGAACCCCCCCAAATCCTCCACCCACTCCTATCTCCCCACCTGCCTGCCAAACCCCAGGCCCCTCCCTCTCACAGAGGGGCTGTGCTAACCCCCAAATCTTCCCGGCCTAGTCTCGTCGAATTCTCACCCATTCCCCCAGTTTCTCACCCAGGACGGGGGTGAGTCCCACCCACCCAATCCCATCTCTCACCCTCCTCTCCTCTCTCCCTCCGCGTCCCTCGTAAAAATATTAAAACTACATGCTGAATGGATTGCGGGCCGCGCAAAACCTGTAAGCGTTGCAACCCAGCCCGCCAGCCAAGGGCTAGGAGGCGATCATAAAAACATAGGAACAAAGGGTTTCCTGTCAACACACAGAATGCTGTCCGGCCTGGGCCAGTACCGAACCCTGCACGTCGGTTCCGGGCCTGCCAAATGGGGACCTGGTTCAAATCACAACAGGGTTGGTGGCCGGGTCCGGAAATGTGGGCCTGGAATGAGCCGGTTCAGCCCTGCGAGCCGCCCAGGCAAGCAAGTTTCTTTTTGCACCTGTCCAGCCCAGCATGGGGGGTTGCCATAGCAGCAGGTATGTTACTGCCTGTAATTGGCAGCCATGGCTGCCTGCTGTGGTAGCGGGCGGAGCTATGACTAAGAATGTCGGGGTGAGTATGTGTTAGGAATTGAGCTGCCAGGCTGACCCGTGTTTCTGGCTGGCCTTCCCGCCACCTGCACGGCTCTGAGCAAAGTGCATACCCCTTTGACGTGGCTGAGGGGCGGCGTGTTTGCTTCTGATACCACAGTCACGCCTTCCGGCAGCCTGCCGGCGGCACTCCCCTGAGGAGAAAACGCAACAGGGAAAGGAGGCGGAGGCCGGCATATCTTCTGGTGCGAACGAGGTTTTGCTGTGACCATACTCGCGAAGGATTTTGAGCTCTGTCATTCGTGAGTATTGTTGCGGCAAAACCCTGTTCACACTGGAAGTTGTGATAGCCTCCTCCTCCTCCCGCCACATCTTCTCCTTGCGGGAGTGCTGCTGCTGTGCCGCTGTAAGGTGTGAATGCGGTATCAGACGTGTGATCCAATGGCTCGTTCACGTTCAGCCTGTTCATACAACACTTTGTTCAAGTGGTTAGTTGCTTTAACCCACATTTTGACTGTTGTGTGAAGCCCTTATCCCTTTCTGTGCTCCTGTTCTCTGCCACCTGGTGCAAGGAGTGAGTCACTGAAATGCAGGATCAGCAGCAGTGTGAACGGTCTGCTATGGAGTTAGGCAACACAGATTAAGGGAAAAGGGGCAATTTTGCAAGTGGGAAGGATATTGTGTGAATGCGGTGTCACGGGTTGGAGGTTCGCACCCGCACTTTACCGGGTTTGAGTGACTCAGTTTCCCTCACTTACAGACCACTTGAATCAGTTTTTCTCTCTGGCTGATTAAATCCTGAAGCAGGGACAACCCCTTTGTCACCCAAGGGCCCGATCCTTCCCGTTTACAGACTCTTTATCCTCTGGGTTCGCCAGTGTTGAGGCACTGGGGCTCAGCGTGTTTCCCAATGTTAGGCACAGACTCTTCTTCATAAAGCTAAGAAGAAAGTTTATTGATTACATAAGCTAGAACAGTTGATACAGAGTGGCTAATCAAAATGGAAGGCAACATAACGCATTCATGATCTATACTGAGCAACCTTCTACCTAAAGTCTTACCCTACAGAAGCCCATAAGTTCTGGTTCCTCCTCAGTCAGGGATGTAAGTTGACTGGGTGCTGGTTCTTAGAGAGTTTAAATCAAAGTCCCCTCTCTCAGTTCATGGCTTGCTTGGCTCAGCCTTCCTGGCTGCGAGATGTCGAGTCAGTTCCCAATAGTCACTGCCCCCCAATGGGGTTCAGCTCCTTATTTCCTTGTGGGGAAACCCCTTGTATCTTCCCGAGGCTTCTAGAATTCATTTTGTTCTCTCTATCAGCTTTCTGTGTCTCCTTGCACGTAGGCAATGGCTGCACCCTTCACACAAGACTTTCTCCCTTGGTCATCCTGACTCATAACCTTTGTTGTAGAGTCTTTTAGCATGAGTTATTAAAGCTTTACTCCAGGTTTAAACTCGTGTAATCCCAGCCATTTCAACAGCGTTAAGCCATGTCTTGATGAGCAAGAGGGAAAAAGAAGTAACTACAGTTTAATTAAATCAAAATAACTACTTCACTTAGGTTTATGCTGTTCATCTGAACACTACCTAAGTCACTATTCAGATTAAATAAATCTGAAGTAACAACCCCACTTTGCTCACATTCAGACGAACAGTGTAAACTTGAGGTAGTAGTGCTTCAATTTCCCCCCTGAGTCGTAACTATTACTGAACTGAGCTCACGTTATCCTCAGACTGGCAAGTGTTCTCACAAACAGTTACTTCAAAATACAAACTCAAGGGGAGCGCGTACGCCTGATTTGGAGTACCTGCTTCTCCAAATCAGGGGACTTGGTCTGGAGAATTCTGAGAGGGGACATGATAGAGGTTTATAAAATCTTGAGTGGTGTGGAACAAATAGATAGGGAACAGTTATTTACCCCCCTTAAATAGTACTAAAACTAGGGGACACTCCATGAAACTAGCTGCCGACAGATTTAAAACAAATAAAAGGAAATACTTTTTCACTCAATGCATAATTAACGTATGGAATTTGTTGCCAGAGGACGTTGTCAAGGCCAGTAGTATAGCTGGGTTTAAAAAAGGACTGGATAAGTTGTTAGAGAGTAGGTTCATTAATGGCTATTAACCAAGTAGTTTACGGGATGAACTTCTTTGCCCCCGCACTAGGAATAAGACTCAGACACAAAGGATATGGGTAAAACTGGCCGCAGCTGTTTTATTGAATCCGAATTTAATTAATAACCTGTTAAGAAACAAGACAACCAATTACGCCAATTGAACTGATGAATAATGGTGGATAGAGTTAAAACCAATTACCCTGCTTCAAATTGTTTCCCATGCCGAATTGTGAGGCAATTAGAATGCCAATTAGAT
>QEPC01011901.1:28293140-28306072 GCA_003113815.1 Sphenodon punctatus | reverse complement strand
GGCTGCACGTCTGTTGTGCTGCCACGGCCCGCGATGGTGCGGCCCGGTTCCGGCCCGTGGTCCCGTTCCCGGCACGTCTGTTTGGGTCGTTTTCCAACCCCCGGGCATGGTTGCGCTGTTCGCCCCCCCTGGTGGTTCGCTGTGGTGAACCGGCCGCCCGTAACGTCTGAAAGTACCCTCTGAAACACTGACACACGCACCAAAATGAAAATTGCTATTTTGAATCAATTTGTCAACATTTTAAAAAATGTGTTTCTTTTAAGGGTTTTGCCCAGGGTTTTGTTAAATGTGAAATGAGACGCCATTCTGTGTTGAAATGAACTGAAAATTGTCATTCATTACAAAATGCGATAGCAATGATTCTTTCAGCCCTTTGAGTGGGTCAATGGAGCTACAGTGGTGTAAGGGAGGGAAAATTCAGGAGCAGTCTTTAAAGATTCTTGGACAGGTTTCTTGTCATCCGTCAACTGTGACAGACAAACAGCAAAGAAGGATCGACACTCATTTCCTTGGGAATATGGTTGCACAGAGCACTCAGTCATTTAAACAAATGTTGATGGGGTAATTAGCTCCGACAGCTGTGTGCCTTCAAATGGACTTTAATGATCTGGAAGCCCAAATGCATGTGTTCATTCCATCGAAACACAAGTACAGGATCTTGACTTCAATCAGCTTCTTGGTACCCCCGAAAAGCTTTCCCAATCCCAAGTGCTTGCAAATGACCCAGAAGTAAGCATTGTCCTGGAAGTATTTCTTTCTTTCTTTTTAAAATTCACATCCTGTCCATCCCACAAAAAGCAGACTCCGGTATAAAAGCAGCTCCCTGCATACCACAATAAAAGAACCAACATTTAAAATATACCCCACCCCCTAAATCCATCCCCACACAGTGCCCACCAAAAGCCGCCTAAAACAAAAATGCTTTACACTCTTTCTGGAACAAACGTATGACGTTCCCATTGAAGCATTAGCAGCAACCCCATCAAATCCCCCATAGTGGCTTTATCAGCTTTTCCAAGGGTTGGCGAAGAGCCTCCCTGGGTGATTAGTATTTGCTAATAGAGACAAAGGCATAAAGTGATCTCTTTGACTGGCCCAACTCCAGCTTGGATCAAGCTTTCCGAGCTCACAGGGGCCTTCATCCTTCCCCAACTGGAGCTGGTCCTTTGTCTCTACTGCCGAGATTTGGGACTGACACAGCAAACCCTACTTTCTCTACCCTAGTATTTGCTAAGAAGTGTATTTTTAAAGGGAAACAATGCAAACACCCTTAGGATCAGTCTTCTGTTGTCTAAAATGACATGAGAAATCATTTTTAAAAGGCTAAAAGAAATAGGGAGGCAGAAAAGCAGCTGGCTCTCCTCTAGGCTTGAGGGTACATTTGGCTGTGAGATGATTAGGTCTAAAGAGGCCACGGCTGCCGGAAGGGAGCTGAGGCATGACCAGAACAAAACTTCTCCTTCTGTCCTTCAGTTTCCACAGTGCCAGCGGGGTGGCAGAGTCTGTTCACATGGAATGTTTCAGCGGAGGACAGGGAAAGAGCTGGGGGGGAGGGGGGAACCTTATAAACTGAAAATAAAACTAATGTTTTTATTCTGAAGCACTGGAATATAACAAGAACAATGAAAAATTATAGCACTTTCAGTGTTCCAAGTGCTTCATAACCATAGTGTAAGATAGGTCATTATTATCCCCATTTTACAGATGGGAAACTGAGACTGAGATAGTGACTACTAGCCCAGAGTCACCCAGTGAGGTCATGACCAAGCCAGGATAAAGTTCCTTTGTGGTTTATGAAAACCCAGAATTCCCAATTATTTTGAAAAGTTTGGTTTCTGAGCACATTTCTTTTTAAAGAAAAGTTCTTTCCCCCAAAATAAAGAAAATGGCTTTCAGAAACAGGAATTTCCAGTTACGATAGATTTTGTTTTCTGAAAATGAAAAAAAAAAGTTTCAAAGTAAATGTATGGAAACATTTTTTAAGACATTTAAGAAGAAATTGATGTTTGCATTATTATTATTATTATTATTATTATTATTATTATTATTATTATTATTTATTAACTATTATTTATTTATTTTGTTTATTTGCAGAGACTACAAGTGCAATGCTGTTTTCCAAAGTAAAAAGAAAGAGTTTCATCAGGAACATTTTGGCCAGTGGTGACCGGGGCTTCGCTTGCTATTGGGGTGGGTAACATTGAAGACGTCCCATCGTCCTGAACTAACCCATTGTCTTGCTCTCGTAATGCTTCTGTCTACCCATGACAAAATGGCTTCTCTGGCCGCCGAGTGTTCCGCTAAGGACGGAGATCAGGGAACATCACGCTATCGAGCTCATCTGATGACTGCCTTGAAACTCAGCATGTGTCACAAGTTTCTGGTCATCAACACAGAGGGCCACTCCCCAAACCCTATCTCCACCTGCTAAAGTCCTGGTCAAGCAGATAGGTCTCACATTGCCTCCAGAAAATGGCCAGGCTTGGGCTTTTCATGAATTTCCAGAGGAAAGGAGTTTCCTAAGTTGAGGAGTGACCCCCAAGAACACCTCTCTGCATGGCCCTGGGTGCAGAGATGGAACTTGCAAGAAAGCACCACGGACTGATCTCCAGGAGCACTACAAAGCTGAGTAACCTGAGAGGAGGTTGGACTTCGTCAGTGACAGGTGTACACAAAGTGTTCTGGTTTACTCGTGGTGGCGGGCTGTGCATGTGCTAGGTTACACATTGTTTGAATTTATGGTCCATTGAGCAATCATTTTCTTTTTGTTCTTGCACAGGGACTTCTGATTAATTTGTTTCTGGTTTGTCACACCTGCCTACCATGCAAACAGAGCTCCAAGGTAGGAGCCAGAATTATTACTTTAACGGCCAAAGGAGTAACCTCCTTTAAACAAACATCGTTAGAGTTAGTAACGTTAGACCAAGTCTTCAGTAAGTGCCAGTTCCTGTGCGGCTGTGGACGACATGTTAAAAACTCACAGAAACTTTCTTCCTGTTAATGAGGCCCCCTGCCTTGTTCATTTAGTGTTGCTACTATCTGGTTTGGGACATTGCAACTGCTGTCTTGGGATGAATTGTCGTTACTACGGCTGCTTCCAAATAGCCCTGACGTTTTTGTGGAATTTAGTCTCACGAAAATGGAACAGTTCTCGAAATGTTGATTGAAATTCCGGTTGATCGAAATGCCAATCGGCCATTTAGCACAAGCACAAAATAGTGGCCTCCATTTTGCTGCATGGCAGCTTCCATTTCGTGCATGGTCAGTACAGCCAGTGCTGTTTTGTGCATGCACAAAATAGTGACATTTTAAACATTGTTCTGGTGAACAAAAATCAGAATCACCATGATCAAACTGATCAGATCCATTGGAAAAGGAATGCAGCGGGAAACAAAGTTTCAGCCCTACTTGTTAGCTTTTGAGGGAACATCAGGGAGGAAGTCCAGTTTGGGGAAGGACCCAGCATGATCATAAAGTCCAAACAGTGGAAGCATCTTTTTTATTTGTTTATTTATAGATTTATTTACATTTCTATCCCACCTGTCTCCTGGGCTCAAGGCATGCTACAACATAAAACACCCACCCACACACCTATCTCTATCAATAAAAACCATTTAAAAATCCCTTCCCAGGCCGTATCCCTGCTTGCCGAATGCTTGGCCAAACGAAAAGGTTTCACATTGCCTCTGAAAAACACTTGGGGTTGGGCTTTGGCGAACCTCCAGGGGACGGTATTTCCATAATGGCGGAGCAGCCACAGAGAATCCCTCTCTGCACACCTTTTTCGGTGTGAACACGGCACACTGATGGTCTGGGAAAGGCAAAGTTCTCAGCTGATCTCAGGGGCCGCGATGCAGCATTGACCAGACCAGCTACTGGGGGGAGGGGAAGGAAAGGAAGGGATGCACCCCAGATTGCAGGGACCGTCCTCTAATTAATTATTGTCCAGTGCCCGGTCCCTTACTGGAGTTATCGAAATAGTTAATACATAAAACAAATAGACATTTTAAAGTAATTTTAAAAAAAGAGTTCTAATTGAGAATGCATTTTTAACAACTGGTATGAACTTCTGAAGACTTGCACATTCCTCCCTTGTTATGTTGTCTGCCCCTTCCCCCATGCCAGTGTCCTACCCATGGGCCTGCCAGGATGATAGAGGCAATCCTTATCCACAGCATCTTGGCCTCCTCTGTCCAATCTCTCTGTCTTGCTGGCAAGCATCCGGCCCGGCGGCACCCACAGTGATGAGAAAGCGGCAGAACTAAGTGAGAGAAAATCTGCTATTTGCCCAATTCTGGAACATTCATCTGGCTCCCGTTCCTGCCAAACACCGGGTAAGCACCGAGACCGCCGGGTCCGGGTCTGATGAAAAGGAGAGGTAGAGTTGGGTGTCATCAGTCTATTGATGACACCGCACCCCGAACCGTCTCACGACCTCACTGAGCAGCTACATGTACACGTTGAACAGAAGAGGGGACAGAATAGAACATTGTGGGACTCCACACGTCAGGCCCTGGGGAGATTAAGAACAGTCCCCGAGCACCATTTGCTGAGTTCTTCCGGCCAGGAAAGAGTGAAACCATTCAAGAACAATTCCGCCCATCCAAGCTCAGTCCTGCAGGTGCGGCACCCAACATCTCATGGTCAGTATTGATGACACTTCACTCCAAACCTCTGAATGACCTCGCCTAGCAGCCTCATATACACATTGAACAAGAGGGGACACAAGAGGGAACCCTGCGGGACTCCACAGGGAAGATTAAAAGAGGATGACAAGCAATTGCCCAACACCACCCGCTGAGATGTCCCCAAAAGCAACGAATGGAATCACTCAAGAGTAGTCCCATGCACCCCCTGCCAGATCCCGTAAACGGGTCAACAACACTTCATGATCAACTGTGTCAAATGCTGGAGAAAGATCTAACAAGATCAAGAGGGTGCAATTCCCCTTGTTAATCTCCAGGTGCAGATCATCGGCCAAGGCCACAAGTGCCTTCTCTGTGCCATACCCAGGCCGAACTCCTGACTGAAACAGGTCCAGGAATCTGATAGCAACAAGATGAGCCTGGAGTTGTCAGGCAACCACCTGTTCCATAGAGACGGGGCGATAACTGGCTGGGGAGTCAGCATCTGAAGATGGTTTCTTAAGCAAGGGCCAGATGACTGTATTTTAAGTATCCGACACCCTACCCCTCCCCACCTCCCAAAGAGAGGCATTGAGAGCCCCAGCCAGCAATGGCCCCAACGTCTCCTGACTGGCTTTCACCGGCCAGGACAGGCAAGGATCTAATTCACAACTGGTCGTCCTCATCACTCCAAGCAAATCCTCCGCCTTGGTGGAAGATACCAATATTCAACTCCATTCACTTGTGTTTCTGACTCTCTGCATTCAGTAAGATGCATGTGCTCTGCCTTGCTAACCCACTTCCTGGCTCCTTCCAGGGAAGATGTTCACAAGGATCCCAGATCAATTAGTCACATGACACTTCAGACACTTTTGTCAATAATTTTACTTGACTTCAGCTGTTTTCCCTGATTTTCTTGGAAATATTATCGATTGGGTTGTGTGGTGACTTGACTTTGGGTGTCATTTTACTTGGGTTCTTTTCATCTAATGCATTTACCAACTATTTATGGTAATACTTAGCTAAGGAATGCCAAGCTTCCTATCAGAGCAAAAGCTTTTTCTAGGGATGTTCAAACGTGGTTCGGAAGTTCGGAGTTCGGCCTGAACTCGGCCTGTTCGGACAACCAAACCGAACTTCCAAACTGAACGCTCGAACTTCCAAACAGTTCGGAAAAGTTCGGATGAGTTCGGATGACTTTGGGGGTGGGAAAAACGTAACTTTGAACAAGAAAAACATGACTGGAAGGGGGAGGCAGCTGAGGAGCAGACTTCCTGGCAACAGGGGTGGACACCAGGGGTGGTTTCAGGGTCAAAAATACCGATACCGAAAAAGTTTCGGTTTCGGTACCGATAGCACTTTTTTTAATGTTTGGCCGAGTTCGGCCGAACCGAACAACCGAACCCGAACTTGGGTTTCGAACCGAACGACCAAATGTCTGAACATCCGAATGGCGTTCTGTTCGCCCATCTCTAGCTTTCTTCCTGGATCAACTTACAGGTGGTTTGCAATGGTCTGTTCAGGTTCTCTCAGCTAGAATTCTTATAACTCTTGTCTGGCCATGCCCAACACATTGGGACATTCAAATTCGCTGGAAGTGCGGATGAGTTCTCAGTTAATGGAATCAGGTTCTAGCTATGGAAACACCCTTGAGACCAGACATTCACTGTATAAATAACACAGACATCATTCATCATATTGTTTCCCTTTTTGTGCAGGGACGAAAGTTGCAAACGCCGTGCTCGTTTTCATGCCGGGATGACACAGCAGCACTTAATTTCCCAGACCTCTAGACATTTTCTCCCTAAAATAATAATGAAATTTCAATCTGAAATGACAGGATTAAAATAAAAATCCTTGGAGTAGGATGATTCACAACCTGGCAATGCGCCGTCTTGCTTCCTCAGCTGGACGGGAACGAACAATCTGTTTCCCTGCAAGGGTTCTCAGCTGCTGGGCGCCCTCCTCTTGTGCTCCTTTCTGTGCTCAGCTCAGGCTTCAAGAGGCCATGAGTGCTCTCCATGCGTGGAGCTGGGAAAGGCTCAGGCAGTTAATTGCTGTGTAACCCCCTAGGGTGTCTCCAGTGCCAGGAGTTATCCAAGGCCAAATGGCAAGGAGGATTTTGTGTCTTGCATCATGCTAGATGCACACCAGCTGAGCTCCTGAAGGCCCTGGAGCAGCCTCCTTATCAGTGACGGGATCTGATCTGGGCTGCATAGAAGGAGTCTGAAACTCATGGGAGTTAGTCAGGAGAATTCTGCTCAGATATTATTCGTTTGTTTGTTTATTTACAGTCTCAGGGCAACTGAATGCAAAATCGATCCAACATCAGCCTGGATCATGACTTCATTGACACTGGTGTTTACCCAACTTTGGGCCCCAACCCCCAATCTGAGAAAACTCTGTCCTAGGGATAATTCTGTTGCTCTGAGAGCTGGGGGAGGGAGGACTGGGATCCACTGTGTGAGGGGAGCAAACATGTTTCTGTCAACCCCACCTGAGTCTGCATAGCGTCACCCTTTCAAGCCTAGACTGGTGTGATGATTGGAAGAGGGAACTCATTCTCCCAGTGATTTTGTCCTCTCATTCATGTCTTTTCTCTGTTTGAATCTTAATAAGTAGTAATAATTTTTATTTTTATATCGTGCCCCCCTGCCCTGGCACTCAGAGCGCTTCAAGTAGAACTAATATACACAACTTTTAATCCTCACAACCACCCTTAGGTTAGGCTGAGAGAATATTGTGATTAGCCCAAGGGCACCCAGTGACTTTCTGGCTAAGACAAGACTTGAACCAGAGCCTCCCCCTCCCTCCTGGTCCAAGTATAGTGCACTTAGCCGCTACACCACACTGGAAAACATAGGTGAGATAATATTCCTGGCTTTAGTTGTTTGGAGTGACTCATTTGTTTTTAAGCTATAGTTCAAGCATCCACATTTTTTTTTAAAAAGCCAAAACCTACAATAAATAGTCTCACGACTGATGCTTAACTCCGTTCCTAATGTGAAAACATTAATTATAACCAGGGATAGGCTATAGGCCTCACCCTGGGTTCACTCCTTATTTTCCATGAGTTTGAGTCAAAACAATAGAGTGACAGAGCGAATGCAAATATAGTCCAAGTAATGTAAGGGTGGGCAGGTCACTGATGAGTTCTGGAAAGGATATGTTACTACTCCTAGAGTTATTTCACAGAAGCATAGGATTGTACAACTGGAAGACCTCAAAGGTCATGTTGGCCAACCTCCCTGCTCCAAGGCAGGATATCCTATCTACGACGTCATGGACAGATGCTTAGCCAGTCGGGTTTTGCAAATCTCCAGTTAACATCATGAATGTGCCGTACTCAGTGCCAGAGTGATGATTCCAAGGTCCCTTTCCCTGAATGAGAACACCGCATTTGGAAACCAGCACTGGGCGTGTATAGTTACAATGACTTTTTCCTTTGCATTTATGAATGCTGAATTCCGTCTGCTGTTTTATTCCCCAATCTCCAGGTGCGCATGATCCTTCCGTAGCTCTTCGCAATCTGCTTTGGGTTTAACAAGCATGTGCAATTCTGATCGTTTTAATTAGTTACGAAAACGAATGGAACCCCATTTGTTTTCAGGACGAATGTTACAAAAATGGACGAATAAGTAAACAATTGTGGTTTGCTTTCATCCCTTTTTAAAAAAAACCCATTAAAAATAATAATAAAAATAATAAAAATGACTGTGCGTGTGCGAAATGGCTGCCGGAGCTGTTCTGCGCATGCGCACCCTTTCCCCAAACGGCACCGGCAGTGTTAGGATCATTTTGGAGAAGGGTGCGCATGCAAAGAACAAGCCCAGCAGCCATTTGCGCACGCGCAGTGATTTTTTTTTAAAGAATATTTTTAGCAAAATAAAACAAAAAGAAAAGAACCCCAAAAGAAGACGATAGGGTCGTCTGTAACCCCCCTGGAAATTATGGGGGCTTTGTAAACAAAAATTAAAATGAGTCGTATGTCTTCTGCACACGCCTCGATTTAACTATCATGAATAATTTGGTGTCACCTGCAAATTTGTCCCCTTCACTCTTTACCCTCATTTCCAGATTAAATATGGGGTGTTTTTACATACACATTTCTCCTGCATGTTTGCTGTTACATCCTGAACTTTCTGTGTGTCTAAATCACTCACCCAGATCTTAAACATCTGGCTCTTTGAACTTCTGCGTAGAACTTCTCCCAGAACTTTTGTGTGTAAAAAGTTCTCCTGGTAAACTGCTTTGCTCCAGGTAGCTGTGGTCACTTGGTTTCCATGGCAGCCCCTCACGTCTACAGCTGCGGCTACTTTAGGCTGCTTCAGGGCAGTGTTTGTGTGAAGAATGCATCCAGGAACTGCGTCAGGGCAGTGTGTGTGTGTGAACTTACTTGTCGACTTGTAAACCCAGAAGACTGAAAGATCCAGAACTTTAAGGTGTGTGTAGAAATGTCCATGTTAAACAGCCCCAGTCCCAGTTCAGACCCGTGAGGAACCCTTCTGTCTCATCATTTATCTGTGGGTGAAACAAGTGGATGGCAGCCTGCAGGAGTCTTGTGTTCTGTCAGGGGAGCCCCCACTCAGGGGTTCTGGGCAGTAACACCTCCCCCCCATGACTCAAAGTGGCACTGGGAATTCTGGGTCCAGAAAACTCCCCCCTCTGTTGGCTCTGTTTTTGTTTTCCCTGCTGCCTTTTAAAGCGCCATTTTTGACCGCTACAAAGTGAAACTAAACCATAAAAGCCCCAGGGAGAGTGAGCGGCGAGTACACTCAGTGCTCCAACCGCTGGGACCGCTCTAGGTGCTTTGCCTACGCAGAGGCTGCATACCCCAAAGGAGGGGGGCGGACACGTGAGCAAACATTGGCCCAGGTTGGCCCACATGGTGGGCCCACGATGCCCCAGGACTCCACCCCATGAGTGGAGGCTTTGTGGCTCATGGGAGCGCACATCTCACGGTCACCTAACAAACAAGCAGCGAACACGGGCTGAACACCCTCCTGGCATGGGCTACTGTCTCGTTTATAAACACCTTTTGAGTCTTTGTTTTCAGCCTCACTTTGGAGGTGTTCTGCCAGACACGGCCCCGGGACTCTATCAAGGAACAGCTGTTTGCTTACGTGAATGTCAAGTCCTTTTGCTGAATGGTAGCATTACCCAACACCTTGCAGGACACTTTGCAGCCTGTGCGTCTTCAGTGACTTTGTGTTCATAGCTTGCTTCACGTTGGGGGACTTTGTATTCTTAGAGCCGAGAAGAGAGAAGGGGAAATGGTTGTTTCTTTGCTCTGACCTTTCTGTAAAGTTCGTGTAAATAAAGTAGAAGGAAAAAATTAACCTGATTCACCTGTCCCTCTGACTAAGCCAGAATCCCTCTTAAGATAAATCTTTTCCTCAATCACATGCCAAAGAGGTGTTGGAGAACCTTAGTTATGTACACAGTGCATTCCAAGTATCATGTACGTGCCTACCCAAAATATTATTCTTTTATTCTCCCTGGGAACAGGGGGCCCATTAGGGGGTGTAGGCAGGTGGGAAAAGGCCTCCTTGGTCCCCCCCCACCCCTGCTCAGAAAACGTCAAATGGGGAAGTTCCCCAGTAAGTTCAACTGAGCAGTGTGTGGGCCGAGGAGGATCAGTAAGCAGCCCAGTGGTATGGGGAGTTGGGTAGCCTAGCGTCGGGTCACATTTGGGTACCAGTTAGTGCCCAAACGTGACCTGAGTGAGTCAGGCATCCCAAATGTGACGGGGTGCCAACTGACTGGGTACCCAGTGGCAGCTTTACTCCGGGGGGGGGAGAGGAGGGGGAGAATCTTGCACAGAAGTACCCCAGTCCAAATCACGTGGTACTGGCTTCTTTCCGAAGAGCCTGGGCTAGATGGACCATTGGCCTGTGCTAGTCCTACAGGCTGTAAATTCTTACTCACCAGACTGCAAGTGTCCTTGACTGAATCGGTGATCAGTTATGTTGGGAGTAAGAGCCGTCACTTCTCATCTCGCGTCAGTTTATTGGGCATAGTTTAGCCCACTGGACATTTTGATGAGTCAACGTGAACCCGCTTGATCTGTTTTATCTTGTTGTATGGACTTTATGTAATTTGTGCTGCTGGGTAGCAGGCTAATAAAGTATAAAACCCCCAACCCAAGCAGCAACAGGGCAACGGTGGTATAGACAGCAGGAGACATGGCTACGCCCTCTGTGCATATACTTTATTACACAGCACAGAGAGTGCAAATCCAGAGTTGTCATTCACAGGAAACTGATGTAAATATGTACCATTCTTTATGTCTTATTTGTCATTTAATGTGTAAAGTGCATTCTGTACGTTATCTGCAGTAATTTTCTATGAAAGGCAAAAAGACAATGACAAAAAACATAAAACCTGGAGACACTAACAGTCAAAACGTAGCCCCGTGCACATCCCTATGACCCCGAGTCTTAGGAAGAGTGGCACAGACAATTGTATATAGAGATTACAGGTAATTGGGGTGTGGCCCCATCACAGTGACTTACCTGAGCCTGGGATCAGCCCCCTGCAAGCGGTTCCGAGACAGAATACATAGCTGCAAGCCAGGAGAATGACTTTGTTCAAGTGATTGACTACATTGGGTCTACTGGGATGGCTGAGCCAATTCCCTAGACTCCTGCAAGGCTCAGAGAGTGTATCCCAGCTGAAGAAGGGATTCAAGAAGCCTTTAGTGAGGTCAGGGCATTGAACTGAATGACACTGCAGTGGTTTCCAGAAATTCAACTTCTGAACAAGAAAATAAACCAGAAGCAGATGCTCCTTGCAAATGGCAGACTGATTGTTCCCTTCTTCTCTTCACCCCTCCATCCCATCTTCCCCTCCGAAGGCCTGGGTGAATAGCCAGGTCTTGCAGGCTCGATGGAATGGCAGCAGACCTGGGGCCAGGCAAACTTCCTCCGGGAGGGAATTCCAGAGTCACGGCCCGGCCACCGAGAATGCCCATTCCATTGTGGCCCCCCGCCTAACACGGGGGACCTCCAGGAATGCGCCCCCGGTAGACCGTAGGGATCGCCCTGAGGCGCGGAGGGCGAGGCGGTCCCTGAGGTATGAGTGGCCGAGACTGTGTAGGGCTTTATAGATCAAAATTAACACCTTGAATCTGGCCCGGTACACTATAGGCAACCAGTGCAAAGTGCGGAGCACAGCACAGGTGTTATGTGCTCCCGTCAACCCATCCCTGTGAGGAGACGGACCACCACATTCTGCACTAGTTGCAGCCTCTGGACCAGAAGCAGGGGAAGCCCCACGTAGAGCACATTGCAGTAGTCCAGCCTCGAGGTGATGAAGGCATGGATGAGAGTGGCCAGGTCGGGCCTGGAGATGAATGGACGGAGCCTCTGTACTAGATACAGCTGGCGGAAGGCAGCTTTAGCCACCGCCTTCACCTGCCGATCCAGACAGAGGTCCAAATCCAACAGCACCCCCAGACTCCGAACCTGCTGGGCTACAGGAGGACAGACCCCCCCCCCACCAGAGGAGCCAGCACCCCCCATGCCCTTCCCACCACTATCACCTTCGTCTTATCGGGATTAAGTTTCAGTCTGCTCTGCCGCATCCAATCCGCCACAGCCTCTGAACATTGGGAAAGTATCGAGACAGCAGAACCTGGGTCAGTTGAAAATGAGAGGTACAGCTGAGTATCATCAGCATATTGGTGACAACGCACCCCAAACCATCTCACGATCTCCCAGTCCCCCAGGGGCTGCATATATACATTAAATAATAATGGAGACAGAATTGAACCCTGAGGAACACCGCAGGTCAAGGCCCAGGGGTCTGATGTTTCAGCCCCGAACACCACCCACTGGCTTCTCTCCGAGAGGAATGAGCGGAACCACCTGAGGACGGTCCCATCCAGACCCCCCAGGTCTGGAGTTCGTTCTGCACTTTTTTTGAAGTCCCCTTGAAGACAGTTGCAGTCTTCAAATGTTGCTGTAGCGTACTATCAGCTGTGGCAAGTAAATCTATTGCACCTCGAAAAACCCCTAGGTTCACAGATCCCTCACTTTCATCATGTCCATGCAGCGCTGATTCAAAGACACCACAAATGTTTATGCAGTCTATTATTCTGAAGCGGATGTATCTATTTTGATCCATGTCCTCATTGTGTTCCCTTACAGACACACGGTAGCCTTCGTTGAGTCTCTCGGCGATGTTTGATTTTCCCAACTGTGACAGGTTGAGGCAGTTGTCAAGGTGGCTTTTACAAGAGTTGTGCTTCTTTGCCTTCTCAGACAGGTGCTTAATGTCCTTGACTCCTGTCTTTGTCCATGCTGC
>QEPC01011901.1:28275272-28288917 GCA_003113815.1 Sphenodon punctatus | reverse complement strand
GAGTTTTACAGTTCTCAGAGTCAACATTACAAACATGTGGAACCTTTGACATTACATAGTGTACATGTATAGTAACATTACATACATGTGAAACCCTTGGCACCACACATTTACCAAACATGTAGTCCCGTGTTACATGTGTGTAACCCCATATTGCTCCATGACACCTCCCTGGGTGCAAATGGCTACAGCCCATATTGAATCTTGCCACTGCCACTTCTGCCTCCAATTGCCTGCCATTGAAGAGTGCCCCTACTGGCAGCCTGGCACGCTGAGGAACGTGCGCTGAATGGTACCCCGAGCCGCCCAATCCACGTTCCTATTAATTTTACCCCTTAAGGGCTCCCATGGCCACGTCCGTAAGGAGTCCCTGACTCTCCCCTCCCCCTCGCGTTGGGAGGGACCAGCCTGTGAGAGGCTGAGCTGAGTCCTGCCCCTGGGACCATCAATCAAGTTTAGGACGGGCTCAAGCAGAAGACAGGGAGGGATTCCCTCCTTGTCCGAGGGTTAAAGTGGTGCTTTATGCGACCTTTGCGCATGTGCAAGTGAGAGCCCAAGCTCACGTATGCGCAACAGTCCAGGAACCTGGACGTTTGGTGCAAGCAGCGACGCTCGACGCTCGGGACACCGGCAAAGAGGCAGGACTCCAGGAGAAGACTTGGTGGTGACTGGGGGAGGAGGTTTTCTTTTAAAAACTAGTTTTGGGGCAGAGACTGGCCATAGGGGCAGTGTCCCAGGTGCCCTGGGGCTAAAGCCGCCGCTGGTGGAAGAGCTTTTTCCATTGGAAAAAGCTACTGCAGCGGCTTGCCTTTTCGGCTCTAATTCTGCTCAAAGTGAGAATGGTCCAATTCTGCCAAAATGTCTTGAAAAGTTTAGGCAGAATTGTATTTGAAATTGTTTGCTTTCTGAGCATATGAATGTCCATACCAAATTTCGGTTAAAATGTTGGATCCATTTCCCCCTCCTCGCATTTTTGAATCAATGGCATTTATTGGAAATCTGAGTGTTTTAGAAACCAAACTATAAAATGAATGAATAAATACATTTTGTTTTGGATACGTAGAAGTGGAAATCTTTAGCTATATTTTTGGAATTCTTCATGGAAAAAACCCAAGTTCTGGGGTGTGAATTTGAAACAGCAAGGCACAATTCATTACAGCACAAAATAAGTTAAAAACAAACCAAACCCTGGCTCCTTGCTCCGAAGCTAAATGGAAGAGAGTCACGGGAAACACTCAGCGCTAGAGGAATAAATCACTTCGGTTTTCTTGAGGGCAGATCAATGCACGGTACAGGCCGCACAGCAGTTGGCAGCAGCAGCAAAAGATAATTAAGGTATCAATGCAAAATTCCTATACAGACACATGATTTTTATCTGCTGATTAGGAACAAGGCCACCAATGTAAAAAAGGGAGAGTAATTCTTCACAGGCAATTTTTCTAGCCCCGTCCAATTTCCCTAGCTGTTCTCTGACCAGAATGTGCTGAGTCACGATCCATTCCTATACGACGACTGTGATGATTGTATATCCCAATTTCTCTCAGCTGAAAGGAAAACATTAAAAATAAAATTCAAAAAGAAGTCTTTTCTGGGATTGATGGGGTTGCCATTGGCTTAGATTCTCATTCGATTGGGCCTTAATGGTTTGTCCGAACATTCTTGTTGGAGATTTGAGGCAAACATATCCTTGGGAAAAACATGTTCTTCAATTAATCCTTTCTTAGAGGGCAAACAATGAATTCCTGTAACCAACTATTCTGAAGAGCTGCAGCATACAAGTGGGGTGTTCTAGTTAGCTCCGAGCCCTGGAGCTGGCTTATTGCGATTGATTGGAGAGTCTGTTGCGCCAACACTTGCTAACCAATTATGCAGCTATATCCATGGGATAAAGAACGTCAGGTGATTTTTGCAACAATCTAAGCAGACTAAACAGAACTGATTCTGTCCATCTCTCTAATGAGAAGCCTCTCTATGCTCTTGTCATTCCACACTAAACAAGCCTATAGCTTTGGGGGGAAGGGGGTAGCAGGAGGGTATTGCTCCCCCTGTAAATACTCCCTCCTCTTAGAAATAAGATAGTTTCCAGGTTTTTAAGTTTGAAGAAACCTGGTGCGCAACCCAGTTTCTTAGCCTGAAGAAATTGCCCTCCCCACATCATGCAGTCTCTCCCTCTCTGAATACGATTTTAATTTTGCCATTGACCTGAACTGGAAGATTTCACCCACAGCCACGGAACCCCCAAAATTCAATGATTCCCACCAATTACTTCTGACTTTCTGGCCAAACTGAGGTCACCTGTAACTCTGATTGCTCTGTGGGGAAGGAGGAAATCAACTAGCCCCATGAGAGGCCCGCTGATGCCAACACTGAGCTGCTTGTTTACCATTTCCAAGCACAGACACAACCCTCCCATGGTAAATATTTGCTGCATTTGGAAAGCATTTTACTCCCCAACTGCCCAAGCCAGTGGCTAAGAGGCAGGTAAAAATCTGTCTCTTAGTCACTGGCTGGGCAGTTGGGGAGTAAAATCTTCATCTTCTCAGAAGACCTGGCTGCCTTCATTGTTTGCTTGTTTTGAGGTAACTAATGAGGTAAATAGAGTGTCCTAAAGCTGGCAGCAGACAAGCAGCACTGACTGCAAGGAAGGCTTGCCAATGGAGGAGCCTGTCCTCTCCTTATCAAGGTGTATCTCAGCTCACAGCGACATGATTCCAGGAGACCATTACACACATCGTTCAGGGAGCAAAATAAATGGGAGAGGAACATCTCCGAAGGGCTGTCCTTGTCTTTCGCCCAGCTGCGAGGGGTCTCTCTCCATCTCTTTCTCTGACAGCGAGGAGGCAACATTTTATTGAAAAATGAACCAGTGGGAATTCAAGGCAGGAAAGAAAGTAAATAAAGCAGCAGCAGCAGGAGGCATGGTTAATGGTGTGTTTCGG
Organism: Sphenodon punctatus; assembly: GCA_003113815.1. NCBI lineage: Eukaryota > Metazoa > Chordata > Lepidosauria > Sphenodontia > Sphenodontidae > Sphenodon > Sphenodon punctatus. The sequence continues at coordinate 28,285,978 of QEPC01011901.1, read as the reverse complement.
ACGGTGTTATAAACAAACAAGAGGGCCTGTCCCAGAAGGGCAGGCTGCACCTTCCCAGGGTCATTTGCATGAGGGTCCTCAATGAGCTTATGTCAGCAGGTGTTTGCTCATCAGCGCTGGCTGGGCAACCGGGGACATGGCCATGCTTGGGTTGCTGTGGCAGGGGAGCTCGACCCACAAAGGAGGGGGAGACGGAGAAACTGGAGGTTCCATCGGGAGCAAGGAGCAAGGAGCAAGGACTCAGGAGGGGAGAAAAGTAGGTGTTTGTTATTGATTGTTTTTGAAAATTCTTTGACCTGCCTGATTGATACTTTGGTTGCCCATACATGTACAGGTTCCACCCAGGCGTCTCACCCCACCCACAGGCAAAGGGTGGCCTGTCATTAAAAGGGTGGGGGAGCAAGGCAAGAGCTCGACTCCTTGGCCACTAGAACAAGCTGCACTTGTTACTCTTCTTCCTACCAACAAGCATAGGCTGTAGCTTTCCAGGAGGGGTAATGGAGCATGCCCAGTTCTAACTGAGTGTGTGTCTGTCTGTCTCTCTCCATCATCTAGACATTAAACCACATAACAGCCCCATCTAACCAATTTGCATTCACGCCCATCCATCCTAGCTAGCTACACAACCATCGTGCTGTAGACTGAATGGACATCTAGTGCAAGCCCTTGCTCCAAACCATGTGTCAAAGAAAGCACCAGAGCTGCAGCCTTGAGGAAGGTTGCAGAATAAGTGATCTAAAAAAAACACATTTATTTTTTGGGAAGCCACCCTCTGCCATTAACCAGGGTCAATGGGATACCATTCTGGTACTTAGGAGAAGAAGATGTCTCCTTGGCTATCACTCACGCATTCAGAACAAAGGTTATATCGGAGAATCCGAGACCCTGCTGTTGCTTGGGCACGTCTCTGTGTTAGGTCTCACCTGGGAACCCCAACCTGGATACTCCCCTCCCGCAGGCTGCTTGAAATTGGGGACCCATGTCCAAACTTTGCAGCTAGTGTCCATCTCTGCCTAGTATCATGGTGCAAGGTCGACCAGGAGAAACTGGAGCGGAAGGACACAATGGGTCTGGTGACGGGAATTCTATACCCTTCCTTTCTCTCCTGCTCCCCATGGGTGAAAACAGACATGACGCTAACCACCCTTTAACCGCCCTTGGTGGTCATTTATGCATGTTTCAGGGCTGCATAGAGCACCAATACAGCCCTGCAACATGCATAAATACCACCAAGGGTGGTTAAAGGGTGGTTAGCGTCCTGTCTGTTTTCACCCCATGTTGAAATGAGACAGGTGCTGCGACTGGGGTTGAACACGGGCATGTTAAATACCAGGCAGTTTACATGAGGGAGGAGAAGGTGAACAAGGGATGAAATGGAGAGTCCTTCCCTTTTCCCTGGTACCGCTTCTCCTGTGTTGCCAAAAAGTTCAGGCATGCCCTAGAGAAGAGAGAGAGGTTTTATACGAGTCTCTGGCACTCTTAAATACTGATGACACAGATAAGGGAAACTCTTATTGACACACTCAGAGAGTGCAACTCGGTATCTGTGGGAGAGGAGGGATGAGCCATTTTTAGGGCTTGAGTGACATCACAAATCCCCCAGCCAATCCCTAGTGTGTAGTCATAGCCCTCTTGTTGACAGAGAGCGGCCGTGTGGGTGGATCGACAAACTCTCCGCACTGATGCAAGTCCCATTGAGGTGACTAGAGTTTCCTGGCACTCATGGGCGGAGCTGGCAGTAAACAGATTGACAATACTGCTCTTGGGGGTGGGGAGCGGGGTTGGTACAGAGCAGGGATGGGGAAACCTTTCTCCTCACTGGGGCCACGTTGAAAATCAGTGCATGCTCCAAGGGCTGCAGAGAAGTTGAGGGCAGGGACGCTTAACTCAAGAAGAGGAAGGTCCAGATCCTAGTTCTGTGGCATGGCTCTGTGCCCTTTCTTTGAATTCAGGCCCTCGTCTCTGCTTCCCCTGAGCTCAGTCAGTGCTTGAGGGTTGTTGGAACAGGGGCCAGGGGTCAGATCCAGGAACTGGAAAAGGGCCAAGTAAAACCCAGTTGTGGACCACACATTTGGTTCCCCACTCCTGGTCTAGGGAGAGTTCGCGGAACTCTGGCTGGACTGGTTGGGATGTGGTCTCTCTATGAATGAACACATCTGATGGAATGGGAGCTTTATGCCATACCGTGTAGACATCTATTTTAACCATTTCAGAGATTGGCGGAGGCCTGTTTGGCCCCGGATCTCCCCTCATTTCGACGCCGTTGCGAGACGTGGCTGTTTTGCGTGGCTTTCGGAGGGGAGGATGGGTAGGATGGGGTGGGGGGTGTTTGGGGATTTTTGTATACCTCCCGTTGCTGTCTATTTTAAAAGTTGTTTTTAATGTTAATGTTTTATATTCTGCTCCGTCCAGAGCTGCCTGTGGCCGGATGGATGGGTTAAAAATGCTTGAAATAAATAAATAAATAAATTTTGGGAGCCAAGGCCCATTTTCTTGCTCAGTCTGATGAGATCTCAACTACGAGGCTCTCATCCCCTCTGACTGGTCTATTGGACCCATAACACTTTTAGTCTCTGGGTAGATAACATGCAAGATGTTATTCCAGGCATCCACACCGTGAGCCCCTTCCTTCCCAATTATCTCAATATGGCCATTTAAGGACTGAGCCCAGCTCTCTCTTCGGTGGCCAATAAGCAAGGCCAGAGGATCCAGGCAAGTGCCGATGGTGGGTCTGCACTGGACCCCACGGGGTCACAGAATTGAAAAGTACCTCAGGGGGTCTCTCTACTCCTCCAACCCCCCTGCTCCTGTCTGAATTCCATTGGCTAAAATGCAGCTTCCCAGATTCTAGAATATCCTGCTCCTTCTAGAGCCATTCTGATCGGCCTACAGTGTTCTGATCCCAGTGGGCCTCGCACTGCCTCTTTGCACCAGACCAGTCATCCGTCTAACCCAACACCCTATACTGGACAGTGCCGTGGCACCAGACCAGTCATCCTTCTAACCCAACACCCTGTGTTGGACAGTGACGTGCATGACCTATGTCATAATGTAGTGATCCATTTTCCTGCTGATCATCACTCCCAGCCACCAACACCAGAGAGCTCATCTCCTGATCATCTTGACTAATGGCGCTGGATGGGACCTAGCCTCTAAGAACTTGCTCAATCCTTTTTTGAACCCAGTTATTCGATTTGTGTCTCACGCAGAGAACATCTCTGTCCCGTATCTTTCGTGCAGAGCCGGAGGAATCACTGGACAACGTGTATTTCACACAAAATTACTCCGCTCACGTGGTGCCTAAGCTCTCTTTCTCTACCACCCCAAAAACTCACAGGATTTGAAGTCCAAAAGTAATTCTCAACCACAGCAGAGGATTATATAACAAGGGACTGAATTCCAGGCAAATGAGGCAGCCACCTGAATCCTAATAACCACTGTGGAAGTCTCAGCCCTATGAAATGTGAGAAATCTAAGCTAAGTACTTGTTTTGTTTTGGGATTTTCCAAAGCTATGAAACTTCAGCTCCAAAAACAGTACCTCCACCACGCCCTCTTATAAACGGAATGCACCAGAGAGGACAGGAAAGAGCATGCAGACAGCTTAATCATCCTCAAACATCACGGCTCTTCTCCCTCTTGTCTCTAATGGGAACCACCTTTGCTTTAGATTCAAAACAACTCACCCTGATACCCTGGAAAGGGCAAAACTTTGAGACTTATCATATCAGCCTCCTGATCAGAATCTACAAGATGACACGTATGAAGAGTTTAAGTTGTACAAGACAAACCCAGTAGCGCACTCTTTGAGTCCCTCAGCTGGATTTTGCCCATCCATTATCTCGGAGAATTGCATCTTCCTCTTCCCTCTTTTACATCTTCAACTTTTTTCCCCATCTTCTCACTTTCTCTGTGACCTCAGAAGAACATTGTTTGATGATGCAGTGAGGCACATCTGATACATTCTCGAGGGTAAACCACTGAGCAGTCATTGCTGACATCCATGGATCCAGTCAGTGTCCACATGAGAACAAAGAAAAGATGAGACACTTTTGGCTTCTCCCACAATTGTCCCAGACATGGTTTTAGTATTCCTGCGTGCCAGTCTCTCTTGTTCACTGCATGATGCAGCTGCTGTAACCCGGTCCTACCAGGCTGATGTCCCTCTGGACAAAAACACTGAACTAGAGTTCACCACATTCATCTGAATCATGCTCTCCAAACTGCTTGTTGCTTTTGGCCATCACTGTCCGTCCTTTTCTAAGCAGCGCAGTATTTCAATGCAGAACAGATCCAGAATAGTGTGAATTGTGTGACCACACAGCCCCACCTCCCCCCCACGTGGGTTGAGATCCCCCAATAAACTTCAAAATGACAACATGGTGTAAAGTACAGACACAAAACCACAAATACGGGGAGCTCCGGACCGTGGAGATCCTCTGGCAATTCAGGACGGGTCATTTGAGGAAGTTGGAAATAACGTGAGCTTCACAGAGAGACCCTGAGAGAGGGTTAACTTTCCTCCGAGCACTGGTCCCTGAAGGGGATATTATATTTCACTGAAATCTGCTCAATTAGAACTGGCATAAGTTGAATGTATGGATAAGTGGAATTAATTGGTTTCCCCTCAGTCACAGATCTATGGATATGTATTGCTTCTTGTTCCGGATAAGTTGAATTCTGAACCTGACAACCCTCACATTTTGAAGGTTTCTAGAGTGTAAGACTCACCCAGCAAAAATTATCAGGAGCTTTGAGTGTATTCATGATTTCTTGGCAGTGTGTGGTTATAACACTGTAGTGCAAGGATAGAGCCTGTCAGGGTGAGTCTTCACGTCGGACAGGCTGGAGATGGATGTTGGAGAACATCAGTTCTCCCCGTGTCCAGCTCTCTGGACATGCAGACCATGTGTGTGTGTGGTGTTGTTTGTGTGCTGTGTGTGAGTGTTGAGTGGTGTGTGGCATGTCTTGTGTTGTGGTGTGTGTGTGTGTGTGTGTGTGTGTGTGAAATTCTGTCTGAGTCTCAAACAGGAGAGAGCAAGCACCAGGATTCCCTGTTTCCAGTCCACCTAAGATTTCCAGAGTCAGAAGTGGCAAGATTACTTACACACACACACACACACACATGCACACACACACACACCTGCCCTGCTGTCTGTTCTGACAGAAAAACCTAGTGTTAATTCCCCCCCCCCAGTTTTTTTATATCTTTTTTATATTTTGTAATCCGCCCTGAGCCTAATTGAGAAGGCTCAATTAGGCAGGGAGAAGGCAGGATAAAAATTAGAATAATAATCTATTTATTTTACTTTATTTATTTAGCTTTTTATCCCGTCCTCAGGGCTCAGAGCAGCTAACATCGTAAAAAGATAAAATACAAAGTAAACTCCATTAAATAGGAGGAGGTTCTTAGTCTTATGCTTATGTGTAGTTTATGTATATTTTTAAATGATGTTTTCACTTTTGTAAGCCGCCTCCAGCTGCCTGGCCAGGAGAGGTGAGGTATAGACGAGGAAAACAAACAAATCAATCAAGTCCTGCTATCCAGCCCCTATCCCTGCCTGCTAAATGCTTTGACAAAAAGAAAGGTTTTATGCCGCCTCTGGAAAATGCTCAGGTTCGGGCTCTGGCAGATCTCCGGGGGAAGGGCGTTTGATAACCCACGGCATTTCTGCATAGCTGGAGATATATGACTTTAGCAGACATCACGGCATGTTTCACTGAACCTCAACATTTAACAACAGTAACACTTTCCTTTTTCATGGGGTCCAGTCAGTGTGGGTCTTCCTCAGCAGTGGCCCCCACCACACCATCTCGCACAGGGACCCAACTTTCTCGAATCCACCACCACTTAAATATGACTTAAAGGCTACGTAGGGATTGTAAACCCAGGGTGACGGCCCGGAAGCTGCAGCTGGTGCAGAATGCGGCGGCCCGTCTTTTGGTGGGACCGGGCCGCCGGGAACATATTACACCAGTGCTCCGCTCTCTGCACTGGCTGCCGATAGTCTTCCGAGCCCGATTCAAGGTGTTGGTTTTAACCTATAAAGCCCTAAAGGGTCTGGGCCCTGCCTATCTGCGAGACCGCCTCACCCCCCGGGTATTGGACCGGCCCCTGCGGTCATTGGGGAATACCCTCCTTGTGGTCCCCTGAGTCTTCCGGGGGGGGGGGCCACGCAGGGGAGGGCGTTCTCGGTGGCCGCACCAAGGCTGTGGAACTCCATTCCTAGGGGGATCCATCTGGCCCCGGAGCTTCCCACCTTTAGTAAAAGCTGTAAGACTTGGCTGTTCCGTCAGGCATTTGGCGGGGGAGCTGGGTAGAGGGTGGGGAAGGAGAGGGATGGAGGGGGGGGGCAGAGTGATGTGTTTTTATTATTTTATGGTTTTATCATTGTTGATCTATGCTGCTGTGAGCCGCCCCGGGCTGCCTGTGGCAGGAGGGGCGGGATATTAAATCTTTTAATAAATAAATATAAATAAATAAACCCTAGACAGAAGAAGGAAATCCCTAGTTATTGAAGATCCAAAAGAAGGTACCAGAGCAGATTTAAAGCCATCCCCCACTTAGAAATTTGGGGGCCAATTCCCCTCATCATCCTGCTGTTTTTATTCCCATGGACAGTGGCTAGCACAAGAATGTGTCATTCTTAGCTGGTGCCTAGGGGGGCTAGTGTAGCAAAGGGAGCCCCAAAGCAGAGAGCCCAAGCAACATGCACTCTGTGCTGCTTAGATATGTCTCCAGTGCCCAGTATCTTGGCAGGAATCTCCACATGCCACACACAGGGGGGGCAGCTCCAGGAAGAGTGCGGACGGACGGAAATCAGTGAACCCTGAGTTCTCCTAAATGTTTGGTTTTTTAAAAACAACCTCCTATGTCACCCAATCACTGATTAAATATACCTTTGACTGTCAGTGGGACATGTTTGCTGAGTGTTAAAATCAACTTCTTAAATTCTTAGTGGATTTATTAACGCCAAAAACAAATACATGAGAAAAACCCAACAACCCCAAACTGGTTTTACGTCCCAGTCGGATGGCTTGGTAAATACTATTGCCCAATGTAGAAAGCAGGTTCATCATGCCAGGGTCACACAAAGGCATGCCTCACACTCTCGTTTAATCGGAGGATGGTCTACAAAATAAAGCCGACATTGTCTTATGCACTCAGTTGCCACTGTAGCCGGGTTGCCTCCACAGAATTGGCTCAGACAGTCACAATACTAGCTTATCGAGTTCTGTCTGACATGGAAATTGCAGCTTAACGAGAAAAGCAACGCGGTCTTTGGCCTAGGGCACGTCTGCCGAAAGCACCCCAAGAGGAGAAACACAAACGTCAGCCGATCAAAATTTCCCCATTGTTGGAAAGATTTTTTTTTACCATAGTTTGTGTGATGCAAATGTATTTGATGTACATTGTGTACATGTACATGTAAGTAATTTATACACACACACACACCCCCCCTGCAATCTGAGAGAATTAAATCTAGCTCCACAAAAGTATAACCGAGCTATGACGTGTGATCCTGACTAACCATCTACAGGGTTAAAATAAAAATTAATGCTCAAATGCAGTTGTTTGATTTTGATCCACAAGTTACTCCCGTGCTAGTTCTGTGCGTATGGCTGCCGCGTATTCACAATTCCAAGAAGAGACACAGGAATCTGTCGTTCCTGCCTAGCTTTTTTGTATATTTCCCATCTGATCTGCACTGAGATGTCTTCATCTTCACCTTTGTGGATGTGTGAGCTGCTATGGTCCGCCAGGCATCCCCGTGTCCTCGCGGAGCCGGCTTTGACCTGGTCAAGATCAGTAATGGCTGCAGCTGCACAACTCTGTTTTCTTGGACGTTCACTTAATCCAGGCGTGAGGAAAAGACCCCAGGTCTGGGGGCCAAATGTGGTCCCTTTCTAGTTCCCAGATCTGGCCTCTAGGTCCAGTTCCTACCCCCAAGCTGTGAAAGACGGAGCTCAGGGGAAGGGAGCAGAGATGAGGGCTTGCACACAAGGATAAGGCCTAGACCTGGATTTTCCTTTTCCCGAACTACAGTGCGGCCCTCAGAGCTTGACCCCCGCGAGGGGCAAGGTTCAGCACCCCTGACTTAGCCTCTCCCATTAACAGTTCATGATCACGCCTGCACTCACCGCTTCTACTGGCTCCAACATCTGTTGCACCTTTATAGACACAAATGTGGGTTACCCTTCTAGATGTCTCTTTCGCATGGAGAACCTAATCAGCAGGGCCGGCTGCGGAGATGTCGGGGACCTGTGGTCAAATGGTGGGGTGCAGCCCCCTGCCCCCGCCTCACTTAGGAGAGCTATTCACATCATCTCTTTGATTGAACCAGCTTCTGCTGGTGGGAATATACAGGCTTTCGGACCACCCTGGGCCCTTCCTCAGGCTGGTAGCAGCCACACTGTCTCTCTGGTTACGAATGTTTAACAGATGCAAAAAAGCAAGTGGTTTTTTTTTTGGAATGAATATTTGATGTTCAGTTAAATATAACATTCCCTTCCGACGCCAGACACCAGAAGGCTGGTGGACACCATAATGACAAACGCTCTTGGAAAGATGACCTGTGTAAGGTGGAACAGTTTTCCGACAAGTTAAGTTAGAAGGAAAATGGGTTGAGAATGCAGGGTACTTTGTAGAAGTCAAAAGCCTAATGACAGGACACCAGATAAAATACTGCAGGCCCAATCAAGGCAGGATGTTATAGGTACGGACATGAAGAGACTTAGGCCACTTTCTCACATCGCTGGGGTGGGGGGAGAACTTCTCTGAGGGCAATCCCGGTTCCATTCTCACAGGAATCAGCGCACATAAGAATATGCTAATCCGCTTTTCTCCCGTGAGAACACCCATGACGGTAAGAGCGACATTGGGGGACCTGGTCACGCACAAGTGTTCTCGTGGTGTAAAAACAGACTAGTGCAATCCTACATGAACTAATTCCCGTAGACTAGAGCATGATCGCCCTCATGGAAGTGCATGAGAACAGACCATGGACAGGAATGAATGGTGACATGGTGCTGCTCGTTGGGACTGCAAAGGCGCTTTGGGATAAAAAGGCAATAGGGATGGAGAAGAAGGGGATGCATGTGAACTGATTGATTTAGTTTAGGATACATTTTGGTAGATACTTATCCTGGAATGATACCATGCCACAAAGGCTTATTGGCTTATTTGAACTGCTTGGCAGCAAATTTTGGGGCTGAACTTATTACTAAGCATTCAGGGGGAGTGGACTATTCTCAGTTTTGGACCCATTCCTTTTATGGGTATTTCCCTGCATGAGAAAGTGGGGGAGGAGGCTGCTCTGCAACAGGTTTGAAGTCCTAGCCACATGACAAGGAAGTCCATTTTTCCTGCTCCGTATTCACCAGAACTATCCGAGAGAAAGATCCCACAGAAGGATTCAAACCAATTCATGGGAAACGGTTTCTAAAAACAACCCTCGCTCTGAGGTGGACGTAAGCCATGCTTGCTGTTCTAAACTGTGCTACAGCCTATAATCCTGTTGAACTATTTCAGCCAGAATTAAGTGCAGAGCAGAAGGCATCCAAGCAATGCCTAAAACACCAAGGCAAAGCTAAGTCCTTCCCCATGGGTTTGGAGGATGTTCTCTTTAAGGACAAGCAGCTTGTGTGACTGAATTTCCATTGGCCAATGTTTGCTGGTCATGGTGGCCAACGGGCACCATCGGCTGATTGGGTTATGGATGGAACTGACTGAGATATTTTGATCAAAACTGTTATCACTGGAAAACAGCATTGAGTGAAAGTAGAAACCAGTTATGAGCCGTCCATAGCTCGGAGGACTGTTCTTTTACTCAGTCTGGGTCTGACAGTAGACCACTCAGGAGTTCTGCAGGAATGCTCTCCATGGTCCTAGGCTTGTGAGTTGCTGAGGATAATCAAGGATGACTGGGAGTGCTGAGGTTGCTGACCGGAGCTAAGAGCCTGAACTCTCTCCAAGACACTTAGGCCCAGGCTCAAATGGACCTCATGGGGAAGAGTTCTACAAACCTGGGGCAGCAACCGATAATGCCATCCTGTGCACTCCAGTCCTACGGGCAAGGATAGCAGATAGAACCTGCAAGAGGGTGCTCCTGGCTGACTGCAATGAACATGACTTGGGACCAACACAGCAACCACAGTTAAGCATCAGTGAATTGGAGCAGCCAGTGATTCTGCTCTGCGCTAGCCCCTATGGCAAAGAGTTATCAGCTCTTCAGAATTCAGCACGTGATCTTCAATTTGCAGCACTCTGGTTGTCAGTGCCTGTTCCATCTGACCTGGACCTCCTGGGAACTGCCGTGCTGCCGCGGCTGATCCTGCTGCGTTGCTCCGTGATGCTGCTCCGGATCCCCGCTGACCACCTGGTGGGAGAAAACAACAGTCAGTACTGGGGATTGGGGGAGCCAAGGAAGCTGGCGCACCTGGGCTGGATGCCTTGGCTTGACCCCCTGACCCGGACCCGGAAGCTGCCCGGGGGGAGGGGAAGGCACAAGAAGGACCCTCCAGCGGCTCTGCCGCAGGCCACAGGCTGCAGCCAAAGGACTGCAGCCAAAGAGTGTGGCCCTTAGGGGCCCTTTGGGGACCGCAGGGGGACTGGGGGGGTCTAGTGAGTCGTTTGGTTGAATTTAAAGGGGGGAAGGGGTGGGGAGTTTGGGAAGAGTTGTTGGGGTAGAGGGTGACTGAAGTGTG
>QEPC01011901.1:28232232-28268925 GCA_003113815.1 Sphenodon punctatus | reverse complement strand
TAAGTGTGTGTGTGTGTGTAAGTGTGTGTGAGAGACAGAGAGTGCAATTTCAATTAAGCTTAATTCATTACGAAAACGAATGGAGCTCCATTTGTTTTCATAACTAAGGCAATGAAAATTAATAAATAAGCAAATGACATTCGCTTGATTTCATTCATTTTTGTTTATTCTTTCATTTTATTTTATTAAAAATAATTTTTTTAAAAATCACTGTGCATGCACAACATGGCCACTAGGGTCGCTCGCGCATGTGTGTGCCCTTTTCCAAAATGGCACCGACACAGCCAGCGCCATTTTGGAAAAGAGCAGCGCATTATTCACAGAACTGCTTCGGTGGACATTTGGCTCATGTGCTGTGTGGTTTTTTTGTTTTTTTTAAAAATACTTCTAATTAAATAAAAAATAAAAAAAATAAAAAAATGGTAGGGTCCTTAAAGACACCCCCCACCCCGAAAACGAACGGGTTTTCAGAAAGAAAACCAGAAAGCAATGATGTGCCTTCTGCACACCCCTAAGAGAGAGAGACGGGTTTGTTGGGCCGGTTAAGGCAGCGCTGTGTCCTACAGAAACTGCTGAATGTAAATGTTGTAATTTGCAATCAGAGGGAGGTCCAGGTGTAACTGCATTTTTGCGCTGTGATAATCAACTCTAAAGCAACTTTAGGAAGGGAGATTTCAGTTCGAACTAAAACCTGAGACAATGGAAAATTACGCCAGGCACCGATCTCTCATCCCTTCTCCTTTCTGGATTTTGAGACAGGTGCATGCTGGGATGTTGAAGGAACACACACTTGCTTCCTCATTGCAAATGCCATGATTGTATTTTCTGCTCTGTGCATGGGATCACAGGCACAGAGAGAGGACAGCTGGGAGAATGCACTGAGTTCTCAGGAATCTCCTTGGTTCTGCCCAGACCGTCACACGCTCTGCACACGTTTCCTTGCGTTTTTGAAAAGAACACGCCCCTGAGAAAGATTTTCTTCCCTGGCTTGTAACAAACTCCTCTCTAGGGGCTGCAAAGTCAGCAGGAACTCCAAAGAGCCTGCAGGTCTTTGAGAAGCTTTGTGGAAGTCCAGATTGGGACCAGCTCCAGGCCACTCAACTTACGAGTCATCTAAGGCCACAAATATAATCTCGCACGGTAAGTTTTACACATTACACCCAGTACAGGCAATCCTCCACACGTATTAGGCCGTGTACTTGTGTGTAGCTGCTGGTGCATTCAGAGGTGACCCCTAAGCTGTTTGGGGATAGAAGGGGGTCCTAGGGAGAAGGGGCGATGGTGGAAGGTCCGAGAAATCCATTGCTGTTCCTGCTGCAGCAGCTTTGTGGAACCAGGGATGAGGACAGGTGGGAAGAGCACGGCGGCAGACCTCTGCTGGCCATTTGGTTTCACCATTCAGAGACCTGGCCCGTAGCCACTGAATTAGGGTTTCAAATCCGCGTTGAAACACGCAACTAGCTTTTCCATACAAGGAGAGACTCAATAGGTGAGGGTTCTTCAGCTTGGAGAAGAGACAACTGAGAGGGGACAGGACAGAACTTTATAAATTCATGAGTGGGGTGGAACGACTAAATAGGGAGCGGTTATTTACCTTCTTGAATAGTAATAGAACTAGGGGACACTCCATGAAGTGACCTGGCAGAAGATGAAAAGCAAATAAAGTATTTTTTTTTCCACGTAACGTATGACTAATTTGTGGACTTGTTGCCAGAGGATGGGGACAAGGCCAGTAACATAAGCTGGGTTTAAACAAGGACTGGATACGTTCTTGCAGGATAGATCCATTATTGGCTACTAAGTGGGATAGGAGATGTAAACTGGTGACTGTCGGGAGTTGGGAGCGAACATCAGGGAATGGATTGCTCCATTGTGACCTGTTGGGGGGCTTCTCTGAAGTGACTGAGATTGGTCGCTGTTGGAGACAGGTCACAGGATACTGGGCTGGATAAATCATTGGTCGGACCCCACCTGGGACTGATTATGTTCTTAATGTTCATAATGTGTAAAATGAAGTAGTCCATTGGGCTACTCGCTCTGTCCTATGAGCCCACCTGCTTAACCCTATCCTGCCTTCCCCATGGCCAAGAGCTTTTTAGGGAAGGTTACTGAGCGGGCGGTGACGCTCCAGCTCCAGGTGCATCTGGACAACATCGGTTTCCTATACCCTTTTCAATCTGGGTTCTACCCCGGCTATGGCACCGAGACGGCGTTGGTGGCCTTGGTAGACGACCTCCGCCGGGAGATGGATGCAGGATGTTCAACATTTCTCATCCTGCTAGATCTCTCGGCCGCTTTTGACACCGTGGACCATGGGCTGCTGCTGAGACGACTGCGTGACCTGGGGGGTCTGGGCGGGACCGTTCTTGAATGGTTCCGCTCATTCCTCTCGGGGAGGAGCCAACGGGTAGTGTTGGGGGAGGAGACATCGTGCCCCCGCGCTTTACCGTGTGGCGTTCCGCAGGGTTCGATCTTGTCTCCGCTGTTGTTTAACATCTATATGCAGCCCTTGGGGGAGGTTGTGAGAAGGTTCGGGGTGCGATGTCACCAGTATGCTGATGATACTCAGCTGTACCTCTCTTTTTCTACTGACCCAGACCCTGCTATCTCGTTGCTGTCCCAATGTTTGGAGGCCGTGGCGGAGTGGATGCGGCTGAGCAGACTGAAGCTCAACCCCGATAAGACGGAGGTGATGTTGGTGGGGAGAGCGAAGGGGGTGGTGGCCCCCCTAGTTGGGGGGGTTCGCCCTCCTATAGCTCAGCAGGTTCGGAGTCTGGGGGTGATACTGGATGCAGACCTTCGTCTGGAGCGGCAGGTGGAGGCAGTCGCTAAGGCTGCTTTCCGCCAGCTATATCTAGTGCGTAGGCTGCGTCCGTATGTCTCCGGCCCGGACCTGGCCTCCCTCATCCATGCCTTCGTCACCTCGAGGCTCGACTACTGTAACGCGCTCTACGTGGGGCTTCCCTTGTTCTTGGTTCGGAGGCTGCAGCTAGTGCAGAATGCGGCGGCTCGTCTTCTTACGGGGACGGGCCGCCGGGAGCATATTACACCTGTGCTCCGAGCTCTGCACTGGCTGCCGATAGCGTGCCGAGCCAAGTTCAAGGTGTTGGTGATGATCTATAAAGCCCTACACGGTCTCGGCCCCTCATACCTTAGGGACCGCCTCGCCCTCCGCGCCCCAGAGCGGCTCCTGCGGTCTGCCGGGGGTGCCTTCCTGGAGGTCCCCCGTGTTAAGCGGGGGGCCACAATGGAGAGGGCATTCTCGGTAGTGGGGCCGCGGCTGTGGAACTCCCTTCCGGAGGAAGCTCGCCTGGCCCCTAGCCTGTTAACATTCCGGCGAAATTGTAAGACCTGGCTGTTCGCCCAGGCCTTTGGGAGGGAGGGTGGGTAGGGAGGGGTGATTTAGTTCCCCCACCTATTTTGGTTTTATACTGTATCCTTGTCCTGTTTTAATATTTTATAATATTTATGATAATTTTAATTGATTTTATTGTATTTTAATGGTTGGAAGCCGCCCCGAGCTGCATGGCAGGAGGGGCGGGGTAAAAATCTATAAAATAAATAAATAAATAAATAAATAAATTCTGTATTTCATTGCCGAACCTGTCGAGAGCATTTCCTGTAGAATTGGCCATGACAGACGTTAACCGTTAGCCGAGTAGCTGTTGGTATGTAACCCTTGTGGCTGCATGTGTTTGCCTAGGGTAGAGGCATTCAAGGGCTGCGTCCTACGGGGAATGGTACAATGTGCTTCCGATTTCTGACTTTTGGGTTCTTTCCAAAGACTACTCAACCTGAGTCAGCAGCATTAGCACTTACTCCCAGGAGAAGCACTTAGGTTTCAAAGGGACTACTTTCATGAGTGAAGGTTATCAACACTAGGAAGAATGACAGAAAGAGAAGAACTGCTCCTTTTATAAGATGGTTTCACTCGAAATAATGAATTGACACAAGGGAGTCCAAAAAGTCCTCTGTGGCTTGAAAGCTTACATACCCTCAACCAACAAAAGTTGGTCCAATAAAAGAGATCATCCGAATGACTTTGTGTCCACCTAACAGAGTCCAAGCAATACGAGCACTCGGTCCCACGCTGTATGAAAGAGAACAGTCATAAATGCAGTTCACTGAAAGATCGCGTAATGGGAGAGAGTTCAAAATATCCAAGAGCTGAAAGATGAGTTAGAAGGCAGAAAAGCCCTGCTCTGTTCAGAGCGACAGTCCGTTTTTCTATTTCAAGAGCTTGTTGTTGTTTGAACAGTGTTTCAGAATATTATGTTCACATCTGAATTCTCTTTTCAACAAGTTTGTATGTAACTAATAGGGACATAGATGTTTTCCAAAAATGCAGTAGCAGCTTCTGGCTCTTTTCCGAGCAGTGAGGAAGGTTTTCTGCAGCAGTTTGGGAAATGTTTCATAAAACTGTTCCAAGTTAAATCAGTTCACTTTCCCAGTACAGAGGTTTAAGAACTGTTTCACAACTGATTTTGGTAAGCCTGCTGTACAACAATTTTATGCTATGACAATTATGGGACCCTTGGAAGTCCATCTAAGCCTGAGTCTGTCCATCTTCTGGAGGGGATGTAAGACCTTTTGGTTTGTCCAGATGTTTGGCAGGTGGGGGTAGGAACAAGATAATTTTACTTGTTTTTACTTTGCGTATTTTTTAATACGTTTTTACATAGTGTAGCCCAACCTCAGCTCAGGGTGGGATACAAGTATGAAGAAATATATACATTGCTTCCCAAACCATTTCGGAAAATTATTCAGAGAGACAAAGTGGTTCGAATGATCTCTTTGATTGGACCAGCCGCTGTTGGTGGGAATGAGAAAGTTTCGGGCCACACAAGACCCTTCCTCAGGCAGGTGGCACTGCCAGTAGAAATATATAAACTGAGCAAGTGTAGAGGCAGGTAGAATAATAGAAAATTATTCTAAAGCCCAAGAAAGCAAATAAGACAGAACAGTTTCCCAAAGCATTTCAGGAAACCCAGGGGTTTGGTATTGGGAAAAGGATTGCTTGTATACGCTAAGTGCGGCACACCAGATACTTGTGGCAAGATAAAAAATGCATGGACATAGTCTCATCATCATCTTGTTATATGAATGGAACTGGGTGACTCAGGGTGGCCGGTCGGCTGTTTTGGGCCAGGAATGGTTGTGTGGGGAATGCACAGTCCTCGTTGGTCTCTGATAAACCTTCAGTCTGCTGCAGTTTGCGGAGGAGAAAGACGTGTTGCCGTACCCCCATCCCCTCTTGGAGCTGTGGGCCAGGCCTCTGAGCTCCACTACTTAGTAGGCATGGGCGAACAGATCGCGGTTCGTGTTCGGCCGTTCGGTTCGGCCACGATCGGTTCGTGCGTTCGCGTTCGGCCGTTCGGTCGTACCTCGCGTTCGTGTTCGCCCGTTCGGTTCGGCCGTTCGTGTGTCGGCCGTTCGTGTTCGGTTGTTCGGGCAGGTCGTACGTTCGTGTTCGGCCGTTCGGTTCGTTCGCCATCGGGTTGTGCGTTCGTGTTCGGTCGTTCGGTGTTCGGGTGGTTCGCGCGTTCGCGTTCGGCCGTTCGGCCCGAAAAAAACAATGTTTTTTAATATATAATTTTTTAAAAAAAATTTATTGAATTTTTTTATCAAATATTTATATCTCTATATCTACACTAATAACTAACTAACTACCTAACTAATAAATGTATTCTAAATGCTATGAATAACTCCAACAAACCCTAAAGCTGAATCACAGAAAACAGTAAACTCACTCTATCAGTAAACCTTAAACTAAACTACTCAAACAAAAATGTATCGACCTAATCCTATCTATCTACCTATGAATTGAATATATGGGATGGGGGTTAGGGGGGCAATCACAAACAAGACAAGGAGGGGTACAAAACTGAAATGAAACCTAAATCAATCTATAAATTAATAATATATACTACTACTCTAATGAATCAAAAAAACAGGGGAAGGGAATGGGGAGGGAATATTCAATGGAGGGGGGAGGGAAGGAGGAAGATTGAAGATTGAACACAGGGAGGGATAAAAACAAAAAATAACAACTAAATCTATCAAAGCTAATGTAAATAAATGAGAATATGGGGGTAGATGGGTTGGATGGGTGAAATAGGAGGAGGATGGCAATGGATTGGGGAGCTGGAAAATGCTGGGTGAGGGAGCCTTCTGAAACGCCTGCTGCTCAGGAACAGTGACTAGCTCAGAAGGTATTGGGAAGGGGGGAGGCAGACAGTTTTGTTTCTTGCTGCGCCCGCCTCAAATCAGCCCCATTGGCTCCGTGCAGCCTAGCCCGTGGCCAATCATAGACTGCCAAGCCAGTGGTCTGAGGCGAAAAGAGATGGTGATTCATCAGGCTGGCTGCTACTCCAAGCCACTCTCCACCCTCCACCCCTGGTGCCTGGAAGTCTGCTCCTAGCTGAGTCAAATGACTTCCCCCTCCCTGCTACATTTGGCCTTCCAGTGACCTGACAGAAGACCATGTTTTAGCCACCCGAACACAACCGAACGCGATTCGAATTGAACGAACTGTTCGGCCATTTCGTAGTTCGGTGTTCGGTTCGGTTCGGTGTGTTCGACATTTCGGTGTTCGGTGTTCGGTCCGTTCGTGTTCGTGTTCGTGTTCGGTTGTCCGAACAGGCCGAGTTCGGGCCGAACACCGAACTACCGAACCGCGTTCGCCCATCCCTACTACTTAGCTTCTCTGGACCAGCAGTTTCAATGGTTCTCTCCAAAGTTTGTTTGGGAAGCAGGCTTAACGCCTTGTTCCTCGCTTCCAAATGCAAATACAAAATGCCACCGGCAGCGGCAGCGGCAGCATTTCTTTGGTCTGAGACTATTGGAGAGAGATGACTAATACCTCCTTCCAAGAACCTGCCAGCATCAAGGAGGGCCTGTCGGTTTCAAGCAAGGGATTCTCTCTGGAGCGTGTGACTCAGGAGATGATTTCACAGTGTGGAAGGATGGGATCCAGTGCCGGTGTCTGGAGTTAACGCGGGGCAGGTCCCTCCAAGTGATTCCGAGCAGCCCACCGGGGTGTCGGGAAAGCCTCCTGCCGGTCATACAAGACTTATGCCAGCCAGTGAGAAGGGCTGTGAACACCAAGGAGGAAGAAGCACAGCCGAAAGGGAATGAATACATCATGAACCTTTCAGCCAGAGAACTCCCCTCCCCTCTGATTACTGTCGTCTAGAAACAGGAAGGGCTTTGCACTAATGGGAACCCTGGGACAGGAGTGGGGCCAGAGACAGGTTCTGCTCATCTTACTCCCCTGAGCTGTCTCTATTATTATTATTATTATTATTATTTATTTATTTATTATTTTACTGTTGTTTATATAGTGCCAGGCCAGCAATATACCTGGCATGGAATAATCCTCAGTTATAGATGGGGTCCCTGCCCCATCAGGCTTACAATCTAGGAGAGACAAGGGAGAGGAGAAGGGACGGAAGGGGGTGGGGGGACATAGGAAGAGACAGGGATACATGCATTAAGTCAAGAGGCTGCAGGCAGTTACAGAGGAGAAGGGGACCCTGAGTAAATCGGGGATGAGGAGCTAGGGAAAGCCTGACAGAAGGGAAAGGATTTGGAGGTTGGAGCGAGCAGAATGAATGTGTTTAGGGTAAAAGTTCCAGGCCGGGGAGGGCAGCGAGACGGAAAGGATGGCTACGTTTTGAGGAACAAGGGAGCCGTGAGCAGGCGGGCGCGGGGGCAGAGGAGGAGCGGAGCTCCCGGACAGGAACGTGGCAGGAAACGAGTGCAGCGAGACAGGAGGCGGCAAGGCTGTTATTTCCAATCGTTTGCTTTGGTGACTTGGGCTGTTTGGGGGTTTCGGGCATCACGCTACTGAGGTGGCCAAAACAAAACAGCCCAACCAAATCTTTGTTTTGGGGAGATGAAGCGGGAAGCAATTAGCCCTTCCTACCCACTTTGTTCCAAATGAAACGAAACGCTGAAATGTGTGGAATTCAGTTTCCGACGCGGACGTAGGCTTCAGCTCCACACACGAGCATTCAGATGTGGCAGTGCTAGCCGGGGATCTCTGTGGTGTGATCTGTACCACACCATCATCTCTGCCCCCCTCAGGGGCACTCCCCTAGAGTAGCTTCCCCTCACCGCCACACACACGGCCTAAACGCCGGAGGGAGGAAGCAGTCTGCAGATCGTAGCCGGGTTTCTGGTTACTATTGCTCCTAGGCAATTGCAGGATCACGCTGGAGACGTCCCGTCTCCCCCTTACTTTACTTCATTGAAATCCCCTAGAAACTTCTTCCTCAACCACAATTCCTCCCAGAGTGCAAGCGCCGGTAAAAGCAGACGTGAAGCCGGTGCATTGACTCCTTGGCCTGGCCAGGGTTGGGAAACTGCCGTCGACAAGGCCTGGCCTGGGTTGGGGCACCCGACACATGTGCCCACGGAGCACAACAAACATGCAGGCAGCCAACCCTGTCCACACCCTGCTCTCAGCGCCCTGCCTTCTGCCATGACAGACAGCCATGGTGGCCCCCAACCCGGGGCGGGTACGGTAGGACTGCACAGATGTGTTAGTCCGTCTTGGTCTGCATGGGTGGCCCTTAGCCTTGGCTGCGACCGCAGAGATTTCCCAAGGACAAAGCCCAGGCTAGCCACACCCCTACCCCCCCCGAGGCAGAAGTGAACCAAGAACTGGCAGCAACACAACAGACATGCCGGTGGCTCCTGGGCCACAGTGGGACCAAGTGGGTGACCGGCATGTCTAGTTTAACCCCGCGTTGTTTATTTTCTGTTGTGCAGTGGTGCCCAGGCTGTGCCCTTGTTTACAAGCTCTCTGCGGCAGCCCCTACCTCCTGAATTTACAACCCAAGTCTTGTCCTCCATTGTCACCAAGTTTTCAGCGGATGCAGAATGCAAACTGAGGTTACTTGCCTTGGGTGTAACTTCCGCCCACTCCCTCCTGGGTCACCGGGGAGGGGCAGATTGGCGAGGAAGGCTAAGACCATGCCCTGTACCTTCTTGAACCTCACCCAGATGTGCACAGGGACGCCTGACTTTTGAGGTGGGGAGCTAGCTAGGTTGGAACGGGACTTGGGGCGGAAGATGGAATGGAAGTTACCCCTCTCTCTCGCCTCAGTGGGGGATGCAGCTGCCCTGGGACTTTGGGAGTTTAGTGCAGGAACTTCCTGTTCTCATTACAGTTATGCCCTTGGCCCCAAGTTCATTCACAAATATCACAAGTCCATTCACACTAGAGTAGTAACTAAAACCAACGGCTATGAGTAACTGTGGCCAATCAGGATCCGCGTGAGCGCTCTTCGCAAAGCTAGAGTTGAGGCTGCAGTGTGGAAGGCGTCTCCCGCACACCCATTGCCTCCCTCCCTTTATTTTTATTATTATTAGCAACCATTTATATAGCACCAGCAATGTACCTGGCACTTTGCATCCCTGCCACCACCTCACCCGGGAACGTAAGCTAATCACTCCAATAGAAAGAAAGAAAAGCAAAACTTTGCTCCAATGATGAAGCTAAAATTCAGATATTCGTTCCTGGGAACAAATATGCAAATGATCTTCCCAAAAAATAAAATTGCATTTTAAAATCTATTATTATTTATCTTTTTATTTATTAATCTTGTTCGTGCTCTTTCATGTGGCTGGTAGTTCTGTGGGCCATGGGGTAATAGCCGCTGGGGAGGAAGCAGCCTATGCCTTTCTACTGTCATGACCTGGCTCTGTCCTTTCGCTGGATCGGTCAGCTCGTGCAGGAGATGTGTATGCAGACCACACAGCCGTGTCGCGGTGCCCACGACTCAGAACCGGGCTGCAGCTGCCAGTCCGGTTTGTTGGGTGGAGCTGGCGTGTGTCATCAGCACTTTTCTCCACTCTGACACCTCAGCATCATTAGAAGGGGCAGAAGGGCACCATCTTGGAGAGATGGGCCCACTTTCTCTCTTCCCTTTTGGGGTGCGGGGACGGATGCACCAGGTGGCAAGAAACATGTTCCTTAAAGCACAGAATGGGGTCATGTAAACCAGAGATTTCGCTGCCTAATCAGACTCTTGCAATGCGTCAGGTGGGTCTGTCGCAGTAGGCGCTGTGAGCTGGATGATGCATTGAAGTCACTGAGGGAACTGTGGAAGGAGGACTGTCCCCGCCTTACGGACCTCAGCTAACCTTCAACGCTAAACCGCCAGCGCATCTAGAAACACACTGCCTTGTGCTTGTTGTTCACTGTATTGCGGGGAGGGCTAGGTGCTTCAACAGAGCTGAAAAAGATTGGTCCGGCCTTAGCCTGGCCTAGCCACCGACACAGCCAACATCTGGCGGTGTCCGCTAGCTCTGGTCTAAAGCGTGACAAAACGGGCCACAGCGGGTTGGTTTTACCCATGGGGAATTCCTGGCTGTCCCGGTGAGCTCTCTGCTGCAGACAGTCTTCCCAGCCGAGGCATTCCTTCCTCGAGCAGCTTGCAAACAAACAGCTGGGACGGCTGCATCATAACGGAGTGAATGATTAGCTTCAATGCAGCAGATTGAGGGGGGAGCCCTCCTGTGGGCTTTCATGGGAAGAGCTGGACTCTGGTAAACAGCAGCCAAACAGCTGGGCTGTTGTGTCCAGCAAGGCACCCGGTATCCAGGCTGACCCCCCACTGGGCAGCTCTCAAGTCACCCGGCCCCAGGAGTGACTACTGGGGATTTACACGAGGAATGGACATTTTATTTTTCATTCAGAAAATCCTTTAAAAAAACATAAAAGCACCCTCGAATGGCCCGACCCGTCCTCGGTGAGCTGCGTTGTGCCCAGCATTAGTCACCTCTCGTGTGTACGGCCAACAAATGCCGTGGTGAGGCTCTGAGTCTTGCACCACACACTTAATCCTAATAAGAAGGGAGGAGCGTGCTGTCAACAACAGGTTGTTTTCCCTCTTGGGTTTCATGCTCCAGTCAATAAGCAGAGACACTTGTCATTGTTCCAAACTGCCGGACTGAGACGGGAGGCTGCTGATTTCTAAAACTGCGTGAATTCTTCAGGGGCAGATTTGAAACCCTCTCATTCTAGACACGCAGGGTGTTAACGGACAGGATGCTGGACCGCTTGGGCTGGCTGTGGCTCACTATGGCCCACAGGCCACTGGCAGATCTGTGATTGCGCTGCCAGGATTGCCCCAGGGCCACGTCCACACCGAGCCCGGGTTCTAATCCTGGAGAACTCTGGGGGTCACAGCCTGGGGAAAGGGGCCAAAGCAGGCTCGCTGCAGCGGGCTCGAAGGTTTGTTACGGCACGTCCGCCATGTCGACCTGTCATGGCAGGGGGCATGACTTTGGGCACACCGCGGGGCCGGCCGGCCGCACATTCACGCATCTCCCTCCCCTCCCCCCAGCGGGGAAATCCCTGACCCCCCGCACCTGTGGCCACGTGGCTAGACTCTGAGGGCTTCACCAGAGGGGCCCTAGGCTGATTGATGGCTTTGCCGTGAGACTGGCGATTGATTTTTGCATGGCTACAGAATGGGCTTCGCCATTCCGGCAGGATTCTCACTTGGGCGATTTTGGGTTGGTTTAAAGAGAAAGGTGGGAACCAAAGGAAAAGTTCCCGACAGACTACTTCCTGTTGCTTGGTCTACACACACACACACACCTCTTTTCTCCCTGTCTATCCCCTCCAGTTAGCTTGTTGTACCCACTCCCACCCATGTTGCTCCCTGCCTCCAGCCCATATAGACCTGGCCTGTCGTTGCTTTGCTTAGTCTGACATTTCTGACTGGCTATGCTCCATGCCTGAGGAAGGGCCCTGGGTGGCCCACAAGCTGGCTTATTTCCACCAAGTTGATCCAAAGACAGTTATATAGCACCAGCTGAAATACTTTCTCTCCATCTCCTGACCCCTCCTGGCTGTTTCCTTCAGGGAAGTGTCTTACCGGGCACTTCCCTGAACTGGCTGATGTCGGAGACAGGATGCTGGGCTGGCTGGACCATTGCTCTGGCCCTGACTGGCACAGGATGCTTGACAGGGCTGGACCTTGAACCCCCAGCCTCAGGACTTGACTAAGGTGCTTGCTGCCTCCTGCGCCACTGGTGGGCTACTGCAGGGAGCGGCTTCCTCCCTTACCTTGTGGTTCCCTCTCTTCCCTCCAGCTGCATCCCGCTCACACCTGGTAGGCGGCGCGGACCCACTTGCCACAGCCTGATTGGCCCTTTGTCGTATTTAAGGCTGCTGAGGGCCGTGGCAGGGGCGGAGCTTCTAGTTTTCCTTGGTTGGCTTCAGCTCGGCCCACTTTCCTTACTATGCCCTTCCCGCTGGTTTTCAGTAGGGCTGTAGCGGAATGTCACAGCGGTAGCTATTTCCGGCAGAAACAGCGTTTCCGCAATTAGCGGTACGGCGTGGCAGAAGCTTTCATTCCGCTAGTTTCATTCTGCTACTTCCGCAGTTCTGCTGATTTAATTCCGCTACTTCCACAGGCTTCACAGAATAGTGGAAACGTGACATTTTTGCTATTTCCGCAATTCTGCCAGCGCCACAAAATAGCGGAATAGTGGTTTTCCGCAATTTTTCTGCAGTTTCTGCAATTGTTTCGCAATTCCGCGATTTGCAGAATGCCGGCGGAATTAGCGGAATGTCTGCAGAAAAGGCGCGGTGTGGCGCGGGCAATTCCGAAATGGCGGAACGGAATCACGGCGCGGTAACAGCTGCTGCCGCATCAGCCCTAGTTTTCAGCTTGCGCTTCTGCTTCTGTCTGTGTGTTATGTTGATGAGTGTGTGTGTTGTCTCCCTGCTGTGTTCCGAGTTGAGTGAGTGAGACCCTTCTCTCCCCCCCCCCCCCGCTCCTTCCTTTGTGTTGATATTTGTCCCTTGTGTATTCCTTCTGTGTTGGGGCATTTCTTGCCCAGCTTCCCTGCCCCTCTGTCTGTCTGTCTGCACGGGGGTGCATTGTTTGTCTCCTACTCACGCCTTGGCCTGTTTATATGTTGGTTTGTTCCCCTCATCCCTTCACCGTGTGTTTTCATCCCGGTTTGGCTGCCCTCCTGTTAGCAGGAGAAGCCCACTCCTGGGGTCGCTCTGTTCCTCCCTCGGAAACCTTGCTACCCTTTCCCCCTGCGGCCCAGGCTCTAAAAGGGCCTAGATCCCCTGTGCCACATTCTCCTCCCCTCTGGCCTCTGAGCCCCTAATCCCCTGTCGTTTCCCGGCTCCCTGCCTCTGGCTTCTCAATCCTGGCCTTCGGCGCTCCGTTCCCTGCTCCCTGGTTTGGTTTCCCACTCCTTGCTTTTGACCCCTTGTTCCCTTCCTCAGTGTTCCCTGCCCCTTGCACCTGTCTCAGGGTCCCTACTCCCAGTTCCTGGCTTCCCTCTCCCCAATTCCCTGTCCCTTGACCTCGATGATGAACCGTACGCTTTCTTAGACCAGCTTGCCTGGTTTCTGTGCTGAGCCCCTCGTCTCCTT
This sequence comes from Sphenodon punctatus, assembly GCA_003113815.1. Taxonomy (NCBI): domain Eukaryota; kingdom Metazoa; phylum Chordata; class Lepidosauria; order Sphenodontia; family Sphenodontidae; genus Sphenodon; species Sphenodon punctatus. The sequence continues at coordinate 28,255,511 of QEPC01011901.1, read as the reverse complement.
GGTATTGGAGAGCAGCTGAGAGGTTTCCTTGTTACTCCTTGTGCCTCCTTCCCCTTTCTCCCTGCCTGCCTCCCTTCCCCTCCTCCCCTTCCTCAAGCTCCGGCTGCCGGAACCCTCCCTTCCCCTCCCTCCATTCCTAGGCTCCGGCCGTGGGAGCGTGACACTGCTGGGCTCAATGGATCACTGCTCTGACCTTGTTTGGCATTGACTGTTCTTTTGGGCACTGGTGACTAGAGCAAGCGGAACAGTGGTAGCAAATGATTATTATTCTAAGCTTTTATATAGCACCAGCAATGTGCCTGGCGCTTTACAGAGAATAAGGGGAGGGGAATAACGTGCATCCTGGGATTGAATGGGAGACCCACAGGAAATCTTAGGCCGTATTTACACCTGACGTGGCGGCGGCAGCGGCAAAAGACCCATGAGGTAAAGTCACGGAAGGGGGGAGGAGCCCAGCGCTGGAAGTAGCATCCGCGTAAACGGGGTTCTGCTGCGGCCTTGCTTGGGCTTGTCGAGACTGGATTTTCTGCCTTGACAAGTGTGAGCAAAGCCCCGTCCGCACCAGCGGCACGTCCGGCATGAGACTCCTGCCCGCCGCTGCGACTTTGCCTCGCCACTCTTTTACCGCCGCCACCGCTGCCACGTTCAGTGGGAACGTGGCCTCACTGGTTAGTAACCACCAGGGAGCATCCCACATCACCCCAGAAGGCCTCTGGCTTCCCCCTGCAGAATCACAGGCTACTTGTGTGGGTGCTGGAGAGCGGTGGAGGAGATTTCCCTGGGGGTTAGTATTTCATGTGAACAAGCCTCTTATCCCTCAAGGCGTTTCACTGGTTCTGGTGAGGCGGCAAAGGAGACAAGTGCTACTTAACGTGAAAACAGAGGCCTAGCCAGTGCCCCAGCTACACAGCCCAACAGAAGAGCTCAGCTGAGCTAAGCCGACCACCCTCTCTCTCGACTCAGTGAAATTCATAGGAAAGGCCTATTAGGCCCCCTGCTAAGCCTCGCTCCCATTAGCTCTCTTGCTGCTGGAGGAGTCTCTCTGGGGTCCGAGTTCCCAGTGCTTTCTCCAGCCTTCACCCCGCCCCCAGATTTGTGAAAGTGTGTCCATGATTTCCAGTGACCGTGAGTCACAAGCCAGCTCTGGTGACTCTGGAAGAAGGAGTTTATAACTCATGCTCAATGACTACAGCTCATTGGTTTTTTTTTTAGTCAGACAGTTTCCCCACAAATAAAGGCGCTTCCATTGAAATTTTGGGGAAAGCAGCAATTTGGACACAAATTTCCTCCTACGTTTGCTAGCGAACCTTTTGCAATTGTGAGTGGCTCCCTCACATTCCCTTGACTCAATAAACCATTTCCTTTCCTTCTGCAAACCTTTCTCCTTCTTGAAGCTTTCCCTAGCTCGGGCTGGGTGGCCAGACAGGGGGCCGGCTGGGATCCACTTGATCCTTCCAGGTCTCAGTGATCTGCCCAGATGCCTCCGGCTGGCTCGGGTGCTCTGGGCTCTGTGTGTGTCTGGCTCCGAGCTCTAGGGAACTTCAGCAACATCTCAGCAGTGGGGAGAGAATCTTCCCTGCCTCACCAGACACTCCCTGGTACTGTTTTCCTCCCCTGGGGCAATGTTCAAGAGGCTGGTCCCCCACCGCACACCATGAACTACCAGAAACTAGTTTGTGATTTACCAGCAAATCATGATCAACCGCTTGGCCACCACACCCCACAGGCTGCTCACTGATGCTTCTTCCACTGTCCTATCTCTCATGGTCCCCTTCTTCCTGTAACTGCAACTGCCACTTCTCAACTTCATGAAGGTCTCCTGGTCTCTCACCATGTTCCTCTCTCCCTGATCCATCCTCCATTGTAAGCCCCTTGGGGCAGGGGGCTCTCTCGAATGAATGATTGTTCAGTGCCAGATGCATTGCTGGTGCTATATGAAACTAACAATCCCCTCCCCCCCCTCCTTCCTACCCCTGCCCGTTTGCAAGAGGGATGGTGAGTAAAAAACCAACAAAAACCATAAACACAGACACAAATGCACAAAACACCACAACCCCCCACCCCCCCACACACCCTCGAACCAGGTAAGGTGGAAAAGAAACACTCTCCCAAATTATTGCACACTGTTTCCCCCTTGAGACAAGTCTGAAGAGCGACGGAAAGTGCTTTCTCCAAACTTCTGTCACAGCTAGGTGGGATGAGCAGCACTAGCTGTGTGTGTCAGATGGAGAGAGGGTGGGGTGGAAGGGGGGGAGAGGTTCCCAGTTTCTGGGGAAAGTCCAGTCAAGCTGCTGCTTCTGCCCGAGGGAAGCCAGGGAGTTGCCAAATCCTTTCTCGACTCCACCTGAGCAGTTCCCGTCACTAACACACACAGCGGGCCCATCGGAAGAGGACAGGGCGGGCGGGTCTCCTCATAAAGGGCTTCCTGCAGCAGGGAGCCGGCTCAGTCCGGCAAGTGGAGACTCAGCCAGCCTCATGGGGGTGCTGACGCTGCCCAAATTCCTCTCCTGCGGCAAGCAGAAGGTAAGAGCCGCCCGAGGAGGCTACTCACCTGGGATGGACGGAGCGCCGGCTCCCAGCCCCAGGGGATCGCTACGCTCTTGGGATCCGGACTACTCCGGGAACAGACGCAGCACAAGGGCCAAGTGCTGGGCCCCCTGCGCTCTGGGGGACCTTATGTGCGCCCTGGACACTGCGCTCCGGGAACCTGCGTGCGCCCTGGGCACTGTGCGCTCTGGGGACCGTGTGTGCGCCCTAAGCCTATGCGCTCGGGAGACCCTGTGTGCGCTCCGGGAACCTGCGTGCGCCCTGGGCACTGTGCGCTCGGGAGACCCTGTGTGCTCGGGAGACCCTGTGTGCGCTCTGGGGACCGTGTGTGCGCCCTGGGCACTGTGCGCTCCGGGAACCTGCGTGCGCCCTGGACATTGTGCGCTTTGGGGACCGTGTGTGCGCTCGGGAGACCCTGTGTACGCTCCAGGGACTGTGAGCCCGGGACCTTGTGTGTGTCCTGAGCACTGTGCGCTCCCGGGAGCTTTTCTGCGCTCCAGGCAAGCAGCACTCCGGGGACTCTGCGTGTGCGCCAGGGACTGTGCGCCCCGGTCCGAGTGTCCTGTTTGCGCCTTGGACAGCGTGCGCTCTGGGGACCCTACGTTCGCACCAGGGACTGTGCCCAGACACCCTGCAGTCCCAGTCGTACCTTGAGATTCTCGCAGTCCAGGCAGTGGTGGGACTCGGCTCCCAATCCAGTGAGGGCGCATTTGCCTGAGCTGGTTTCTATGGAGACTCTTGGCCAGGAGAGCTGGGCAGACGCCCAAGGCCCCCAGTTCTGGCTTGTGGCAGCGGAGAGCGGGGGAGGGGGGGGCTGTCTCGGGAGAGAGGGGGCAGCTGGGAATGGGGATTAGCGTACCCAGGGCTCCTGTGAAAGAACAAAAATGCTGATTCCTGGAGCCCCTGATGGCTGTGACTGGGGCAATGAGAGGGTGCTCTGCAGGTGGATGAAAGGAGATGAATTATGGCTGGTGACACTTTTTTTGTCCGGCCCTGTAGTTTCACACCTGTTGCCAGCCCACACCGGTAAAACAGCTTCTGCTTCCAAGTGAAGCAGAACAGGTGGGGCGTGGCAGGGATGCAGCTGCAAATCCCAGACTCCCATCCCATGCCTCAAGACACTTGCTGTTTTATTTCATGATCTACTCATCCTTTCCTTCCTCTTCCTCCCTGAAAGGATTTCACTTTATCCGAGGACAAAGAGGGCCATGCTAGCCCAAATGATGAGAATTCGGAGCGGGGGAACTGGTCGAGCAAAACAGATTACCTGCTTTCCATGGTCGGCTACGCGGTAGGACTTGGGAATGTGTGGCGGTTCCCTTACCTGACCTACAAGAATGGAGGAGGTATGGTTTCATCCCTATCTGCCAGCTGGCCAGTATGTCATATAAGCTCTTGCAAGGAAACATTAGCTCTGGGCCCCTGTCAGCCAGGACCCGGGAGTATACTTTGTATTGCACCATCATACACTGAACAAACCTGAATGCTTTGCTGGAAGGATAGTGGTATGTGGCAGACCCAAGCACTGGTGAGCTCTGGGAAGCAATTCCAAGCTACCTGCCAGCCAGCCAGGTAATGGTACCGGCATTCTGCATTTAAACAGCACCTTAATTCCCAGGAACTCAGAATACTAATTATTGATATAATGTCCAAAATGGATGCAGCACTTTACAATTGTTAATTACAGACACACAGGGTCCCTGCCCCAGCGGACTTACAATCAAGGAGAGACAAGGGAGGGGGAAGCACTAAACCAGTTGTCTCTCTCAAACCTTAGCCAAGTACAACTTGCTCAAGTAATCATTGGAGAGGATTCCGTTTGTGTCTGTGCTATGCAGGAGGTCCAGCTAGATTATCTCAGTGGTCCCTTTTGACTTTTAAATCTGCAAACCACTTTTCAGAGGAGGATGAGATAATTATCCCATTCACAGAGACAGGAATAAGTCTTGGAATCCTCTTGTGACTTCTTGACCTGTTGAAGTCAATGAGATTTTTTGCCATTGACTTGAATAGAGCCAGGATTTTATCCATAGGGTAAAAACCGATGTGACCATGGCCCATTGTGGCCCAGGACCCGGTGACACATATAACCACATGCTGCCAGATGTTGGTCCAGGATTGCCCCCGGGGAGTGTTGGCAACTAGCCTGGGCTGTGACCTCTCTCTCTCTCTCTCTCTCTCTCTCTCTTCTGCCCTTCCCATTAAGGCTCAGGGCAGCGACGCTGAATAAAAACAGTTTAAAAATACCCAGAAAAAAAACTCCCAACAAATATAAAAATACCCAAATAAAACCAAGTCAAATCCCATAGCCCACCACTCCCCTGCCCCTGCCTGCCAAACCCAAAGGTCTTACATTGCAGTCTGAAGATGAGCAGGCTCAGCCAAATCTCCAGGGGCAGGAAGTTCCATAGTTGTGGGGCAGCCACTGAGATCACCCCCCTGTGCGCCCTCGTTGTGTAAGCTTGGCGGGCAGATGGCACCTGCAAGAGGGCACTTGTGGTCGACCTCAGAGGCTGCCATGGGAGACGCGGGAAGAAACGGTCTTTCCTGGGCAGGGGCTAGCAGGAGGGTGTGCTCCTCACCTGCCTGCAGCAATGCCAATCTGGCAGGAGCAGCGGTGCTGATCAGTGGGTCAGGTCAGTCGCCCCGAGCTGTTTTCAGGAGGGGCGGGATATAAATCAATAAAATAAATAAAGCAATAAAAATAACATTTCCCCTTGAGGTCTGGAAAGGCCAGGCCCTCGCAAACCTGCACCTGCTTTTTCAAGCAGTGGAAACAGAATTTCAGTTTGGCTCTTGCCATTCTCTGGAACAATTCCTGGCCGGCTTTATTTCCCAATAGGTTGGATTTTGTTCCAGCATGTTTCACTGCAAGGAGGATTTGTTTAGGGTTCGACTCCCGCCAGTCAGTGCAAAGCTATCAGAGCACCCGTCAGACCAGGGCAGAAATCCCCAGTTATTAGATGTCCCCCTTTTCAGCACCCTGTGATGCCAAAGTATCCTTTATTCAGTTGTGATCGGGCAACTCTAGGCTAAGGGGCGTGCACTTTTCTCTTGATGAGGGCACGGCAGCGCCTCTGTAAACAGGCACATTGTTTGTGAGCACTGGCTACAATTCAACAGACAATCATCTAAATGTGTACTTAACATTTAAGTGTGTGAATGATCGTTTATAACTGAGGTTTATGCCAACCCAAGAGTAAACTTGACCTGATATCTTTCTCCATCTCATGAGATGAGTGTGGGGAGAACAGGCTAGCTTTTTCCTCACTTTCCTAAAAGAAAAGTGTACTGTGTCTGAGCCCCGTGGGGGCGGCAAAGAGCTGGCTCAGTGGGCATGACCCCAAACCTCCTGTGCGCGGGATCTGCGTGGGTCCCATGTGGCTTGCACGTGACGCGATGTCCCCGCGTACATGCATACTGCACAACACACGCTGGGCATGAGACTGGCCCATGGGGCAGAGAGGATAATATATTCTGGGGCCGTTGGTGCGGAACAGAGAGAGCTAGGGGTATGATTCAGGGCCCAGGACTATGTTTGGGGATTTGTTTATACCTTAGCACTATACATGAAGAATGGTCCAGATTCTGCTGTTTTTACAAGTGGTGCTTTATTCCGAGAGTGGCACCAAGGGACGCGAGGCAAGCCGGCAGAACCTGGCTCTTCATGGTCACACAGGCCTGTTGAGAGACATTTCATGGCCCAGGTTAATCCTGGTAACTGGGAGCCCCTACTTCCCATCGCCCATCCTAAGTTGGCAAACCAATCTCTGGAGATCATAAGGGCACTTTATTTACACACATGTTCCTTGCACTTATTATGTCTCCATCATATGTTCAGGTATGTTATGAAAGAAAATTCTTGTCGATTTTTTGGGCTTCCCTGAGCTTGGGGGGCCTAGTACAATTGTATCCAATTTGCCTCCTCTCAGCTCTGCCTAAAGAAACAAAAAAGCTATAAGGTTCAGGTTTTGATAAAAATTCTACGTACTAGAAAGCAGAAGGTGCAATTTACACATCCATTCTGGCACCCTCATTCCCATGCAGGGAAGGCTACCTCCCTGATCTACAAGTGCCCTCCCGTCAGATCTGCATTGCAGAAGAGTTCACCGCTGTAGGAGGCGAAGGGATCTCAAACTCATTTCCCTGCCCCAAAGCAGGATCATTTCACTTAAACCATCCCTGGCCAAAGTTTTTCCAACCACCTTCCTAAAACTTTGAATGATGTTGACTCCAGAGCCTCCACCAGGTCCGGATCCCATTACCCAGAACTTCTCATAGTTAGAAAGTTTTCCCTAATGCTTAGCCTCTCTCTACCTTCCTGCCTTCCATCCCTGTAGCCTCTTATTTCATTTATTTTATTTATTTATTTATTTAAAAGATTTATACCCTGCCCCTCCTGCCAGGCAGCCCGGGGCGACTAACAAAATCAAAATCAATAAAATAAAACATGTAAAAATATCAGATAATAATAATAACAATATTAAAAATGTGGAGAAAAAGCATCCTCCTAGCACCATGAATGTAGAATGGTTGAGCTCTGTATTCTCTGCAACAACCTGTCACCTGTTTGAAAACCTGCCATCGCATCTGTTAGCAATTTTCAAAATCACGTTTGCTTGCTTGGTTTGTAAGAACAAACAGCTCTGTCCGAATAGGATGGCGTGTGTTGAAGACTGGAGCAAAATCTTAATTTTGATCTGAGCTCTTTTACAGGATTTCTCTAAACAATTATTGAATCTAAAAAGCAAGGGGAAACCTGATAATTTGTAGATGTTCAGGTGCAGTGTGTTTTTCTATCCCAGAAACAATTGGGATGGTGCAGTTCTGACCTATTGCCTTCAGTTTGATATTTCCCTGGGGAAGATATTTTCAGTCATGCAGTACGCCCTCCTTCCGCCTGTGTCTGAAGGTAGAAATAGGATCGGCAGGACCTGTTGCAAATGTTCTGAAAAGATTAGGTAACCACAAAACAATGAGGTCCATTGTCAGAAAGATCCTGAAAGAAGCAAGACAACATGGCAAGTGAATGTGAATTCTCTTTCATGGAAGTACTGACTTCAGTGGGAACGAGGTCAATTATGTCACATCGCCTCGGATAATAAATACTATTTGTTTTGACAGAGCAGGAAGCTTTAGAAGCTGTAGACACACATTATTCTTGGCAAAAATGGGGGATTTACTTCTTTTTTGTATACAATTACGTATGAAAAGCAGCCGGTTTATGTAAAGTTCTGACCTCTTTGCAGGTGCCTTTCTCATACCCTACACAATTATGTTGGCGTTGGCTGGATTGCCTTTATTCTTCTTGGAATGTTCCCTTGGACAGTTTGCCAGTTTGGGACCAATTTCGGTGTGGAGGATATTACCGATTTTACAAGGTCAGTGTCATTAGCTTTGTCTATTGATCTTCTTTTGTTGCTGTTATCGGTCGGAAACAGATGAATGATTTACCCAGAATGCTTCCGCCAAGCATTGTAATCTAGACTCCAGCGCAATGCCAAGTGAAGCAAGAGGCTAGCGTGTGCTGGATTTAGAGGAACCACCTTTTAATTTGGATGGAACAGATTGCAAGCTGCGGTTTCCCAGAAAGCCAGCGATGCTTTATTTCCTGGTGATACTCTTCTCTACATGCCACATGGGATGTCTGAATCCTGCATATGGCTACTCTGCCACCTGGGCATGGGAATGACCATTAACTCACATGTCCACACCAAAAACCCCATTGCATTGGACTATTTCTCTCTGTGTGATCTGACAAGGTAGTTGCTAGTCTTTCGCAACATGATCTCGGGGGTGGGTGGGTGCCGCATGTACAGCACAAAGAGAAATACGAGCACATTTCACTCTGGAGTCTAGAGCAGAAGTGGAGAAGCTCAGGCCCGAGGGCCACATGCGACTCGTACCTAGCTTTTACGTGGGCCCCTTTCCAGTTCCTGGATTGGGTCGTTGGATCCAGTTCCCAAACACTGAAAAGCTGAGCTCAGGGTTAGAGAACGGAGATGAGGGCATGCACACAAGGACAGGGAACTGATCCATGGTCTTGCCCTTTCTTCTTTTTCTTGAGTGCGTCACTTAAGCACTCCACCCCGCCGCTGGCAATCATTTTCAAAGTGGCCCCTGGAAAGGAAAGGTTTTCCGCCTCCTGATCGAGAGTGCGGCTGCCCTGCGGGCCCCAAACATGAGTGAATCGTAGACAGAGAAGTTCAGATGATCCCACGTATTGGAGAGTTTTGGAAGAGGTTTGGGACTCTTGGAAGACTGTGTGCACTCACCAACAAAATATTTTGTCTTCACAACTTTGCCCTGTCTCTTCCACTCACTGTTAGTTTGAGTTTCCAAGGGCAGGGTTGGCTTGTTTTATTAAATCTCCTCCGTGTGAAAATATGACCCTGTGGGCCAAGGTCTCCCCATCCAACTCCATTGGGTGTAGCAGGGTAGACCAGGCACAAAGGAGGGCAGAATCAGCCCTGTGTGTCCTTTTGACCTTCACCCTGGATTTTAAGGTCAAAACCTTATCCTTATCCTTGCCACACGGACCTGCCTGCTGTCATTCTCATCGTAACCAAGCCAAGTACGTGCACTTGAGACCTCGCATCTTCATGAATGTTAGACCCCTTGTCTCTCCCTCTGTTCCCCTTCCTAAGTCTCTCCCCCAGCTCCCGTCTCTCAGATTGTAAGCCCTAGGGGCAGGGACCCTGTCTATTTTATTACTTTGTAACGTGCCAGGTACACTGCTGGCGCTATATAAATGTTTGTTAATAATAATAATAATAATAATAATAAGGCAGGAATGGGGAAATGACATATTTTTTTGACTATTAAGAGCTTAATTGGTCACACCCTTGGTGAGCTTTCATAATGCAAGTGAACAAAGGAAATTACTGTGCAGAGAGCTCCGGCGGGAATCCTGTCCTCTTGGTGTGTCTTGTTCAAGGGAAATGCAAAATGCACAGAATGCCGCAAGTACCCGATTTTGACAAAATCAGCCATTTTAGAAAGAAAAAAATCCATTTAGTCAAAAAAGTCATTTTGCACCGTAGGAAAAACTTTTAGTGGAAATTCACCAGCTTTGTTGTATCAGTTTCCATTGTCTGCTTCTGTCCTCTTTTCTGCAACAATGGAAATCTTTCAAACCCTGAAATGTTTGATGAAGCAGCACTTTTGTGCTCAGAGAGAATTTCTGTTGCATGGGCTCTATGCTCTGCGGGGTGGGGGTGCGGCTGTCTTTGGATGGTGTCTGCACCTGTAATTAGCATGCTGCCGGCAGCCAGCAGAGTACCGGCGGGAGTTCAAAGGAGCAGGTCATTGGGAGAAGCTGACGATTCACATTTTTTTAAGGGTTTAGCTTTCATGATGAAATTTGGTCTCTGTTTTTCCTAGGAGTGGGAGTCACAATGGTTATCATCTCCACATTCGTCACCATCTATTACAACGTCATCATTGCCTACAGCCTCTATTATCTCTTCGCCTCCTTTCAAAAAGTTCTTCCGTGGTCAGCCTGCTTCAGCTGGTGGGCGGATGCAATGTGCAGCACCACCTCGATAGGTATTGTATTAAATGCATGCACCCCAGTGGCGTGGCTGAGCAAGGGGATCCACAGAATGTGATGGGGAGAGGGGAGGGAGGGCTCGCTTTCCACACTGATCTGTTCTTGATGCATAAAATTACAGCAAACAACTCCAGCGTGCTCCAGTTTCTTTCATTCCAGTAAAAAAATGTTAAAATAATGCTGCCACAAGACACTTGCCCATGGTGCTAGCTCTCCAAATTTCTTATATTGACACCCGGTTTTCCTTTCATCTGCTTATAATATGAGCTTGTGTGTTCTCAGCGGTCAGCTGCAAACTGGAATCAACCCTTCTTGTTGCTGTTCTATGCGTCTTCTTTCTGCCCGTCTAGGCTAAGAGGTGGCCGGATCGGTATAAAATTATCCCATATTACCGCTTTAAGGCTGCGTGACAAAAATCAACCAACCAAAATGTTTTTCTGAGGCTAAAACTGTATGCCCGCTTCATCAATCTTGGACTCTTTCGTTCTTTCCCATCGTACGCACATGGCTGTGGATTAGTTTCATGGATCGGTAGGGCTGGGTCAAAACAGCCCTTCCATTTTCACAGAACAGTTCTGCAAAAACAGAATGGCTGTTGAAATTTTAGTTGGAATTGCAACTGACCCTGTCTCTTATACACATCTAGATGTGTATAAGAGACAGGTACCTGGCACTGTACAATTGTTAATTACAGACACACAGGGTCCCTGCCCCAGCGGACTTACAATCAAGGAGAGACAAGGGAGGGGGAAGCACTAAACCAGTTGTCTCTCTCAAACCTTAGCCAAGTACAACTTGCTCAAGTAATCATTGGAGAGGATTCCGTTTGTGTCTGTGCTATGCAGGAGGTCCAGCTAGATTATCTCAGTGGTCCCTTTTGACTTTTAAATCTGCAAACCACTTTTCAGAGGAGGATGAGATAATTATCCCATTCACAGAGACAGGAATAAGTCTTGGAATCCTCTTGTGACTTCTTGACCTGTTGAAGTCAATGAGATTTTTTGCCATTGACTTGAATAGAGCCAGGATTTTATCCATAGGGTAAAAACCGATGTGACCATGGCCCATTGTGGCCCAGGACCCGGTGACACATATAACCACATGCTGCCAGATGTTGGTCCAGGATTGCCCCCGGGGAGTGTTGGCAACTAGCCTGGGCTGTGACCTCTCTCTCTCTCTCTCTCTCTCTCTCTCTTCTGCCCTTCCCATTAAGGCTCAGGGCAGCGACGCTGAATAAAAACAGTTTAAAAATACCCAGAAAAAAAACTCCCAACAAATATAAAAATACCCAAATAAAACCAAGTCAAATCCCATAGCCCACCACTCCCCTGCCCCTGCCTGCCAAACCCAAAGGTCTTACATTGCAGTCTGAAGATGAGCAGGCTCAGCCAAATCTCCAGGGGCAGGAAGTTCCATAGTTGTGGGGCAGCCACTGAGATCACCCCCCTGTGCGCCCTCGTTGTGTAAGCTTGGCGGGCAGATGGCACCTGCAAGAGGGCACTTGTGGTCGACCTCAGAGGCTGCCATGGGAGACGCGGGAAGAAACGGTCTTTCCTGGGCAGGGGCTAGCAGGAGGGTGTGCTCCTCACCTGCCTGCAGCAATGCCAATCTGGCAGGAGCAGCGGTGCTGATCAGTGGGTCAGGTCAGTCGCCCCGAGCTGTTTTCAGGAGGGGCGGGATATAAATCAATAAAATAAATAAAGCAATAAAAATAACATTTCCCCTTGAGGTCTGGAAAGGCCAGGCCCTCGCAAACCTGCACCTGCTTTTTCAAGCAGTGGAAACAGAATTTCAGTTTGGCTCTTGCCATTCTCTGGAACAATTCCTGGCCGGCTTTATTTCCCAATAGGTTGGATTTTGTTCCAGCATGTTTCACTGCAAGGAGGATTTGTTTAGGGTTCGACTCCCGCCAGTCAGTGCAAAGCTATCAGAGCACCCGTCAGACCAGGGCAGAAATCCCCAGTTATTAGATGTCCCCCTTTTCAGCACCCTGTGATGCCAAAGTATCCTTTATTCAGTTGTGATCGGGCAACTCTAGGCTAAGGGGCGTGCACTTTTCTCTTGATGAGGGCACGGCAGCGCCTCTGTAAACAGGCACATTGTTTGTGAGCACTGGCTACAATTCAACAGACAATCATCTAAATGTGTACTTAACATTTAAGTGTGTGAATGATCGTTTATAACTGAGGTTTATGCCAACCCAAGAGTAAACTTGACCTGATATCTTTCTCCATCTCATGAGATGAGTGTGGGGAGAACAGGCTAGCTTTTTCCTCACTTTCCTAAAAGAAAAGTGTACTGTGTCTGAGCCCCGTGGGGGCGGCAAAGAGCTGGCTCAGTGGGCATGACCCCAAACCTCCTGTGCGCGGGATCTGCGTGGGTCCCATGTGGCTTGCACGTGACGCGATGTCCCCGCGTACATGCATACTGCACAACACACGCTGGGCATGAGACTGGCCCATGGGGCAGAGAGGATAATATATTCTGGGGCCGTTGGTGCGGAACAGAGAGAGCTAGGGGTATGATTCAGGGCCCAGGACTATGTTTGGGGATTTGTTTATACCTTAGCACTATACATGAAGAATGGTCCAGATTCTGCTGTTTTTACAAGTGGTGCTTTATTCCGAGAGTGGCACCAAGGGACGCGAGGCAAGCCGGCAGAACCTGGCTCTTCATGGTCACACAGGCCTGTTGAGAGACATTTCATGGCCCAGGTTAATCCTGGTAACTGGGAGCCCCTACTTCCCATCGCCCATCCTAAGTTGGCAAACCAATCTCTGGAGATCATAAGGGCACTTTATTTACACACATGTTCCTTGCACTTATTATGTCTCCATCATATGTTCAGGTATGTTATGAAAGAAAATTCTTGTCGATTTTTTGGGCTTCCCTGAGCTTGGGGGGCCTAGTACAATTGTATCCAATTTGCCTCCTCTCAGCTCTGCCTAAAGAAACAAAAAAGCTATAAGGTTCAGGTTTTGATAAAAATTCTACGTACTAGAAAGCAGAAGGTGCAATTTACACATCCATTCTGGCACCCTCATTCCCATGCAGGGAAGGCTACCTCCCTGATCTACAAGTGCCCTCCCGTCAGATCTGCATTGCAGAAGAGTTCACCGCTGTAGGAGGCGAAGGGATCTCAAACTCATTTCCCTGCCCCAAAGCAGGATCATTTCACTTAAACCATCCCTGGCCAAAGTTTTTCCAACCACCTTCCTAAAACTTTGAATGATGTTGACTCCAGAGCCTCCACCAGGTCCGGATCCCATTACCCAGAACTTCTCATAGTTAGAAAGTTTTCCCTAATGCTTAGCCTCTCTCTACCTTCCTGCCTTCCATCCCTGTAGCCTCTTATTTCATTTATTTTATTTATTTATTTATTTAAAAGATTTATACCCTGCCCCTCCTGCCAGGCAGCCCGGGGCGACTAACAAAATCAAAATCAATAAAATAAAACATGTAAAAATATCAGATAATAATAATAACAATATTAAAAATGTGGAGAAAAAGCATCCTCCTAGCACCATGAATGTAGAATGGTTGAGCTCTGTATTCTCTGCAACAACCTGTCACCTGTTTGAAAACCTGCCATCGCATCTGTTAGCAATTTTCAAAATCACGTTTGCTTGCTTGGTTTGTAAGAACAAACAGCTCTGTCCGAATAGGATGGCGTGTGTTGAAGACTGGAGCAAAATCTTAATTTTGATCTGAGCTCTTTTACAGGATTTCTCTAAACAATTATTGAATCTAAAAAGCAAGGGGAAACCTGATAATTTGTAGATGTTCAGGTGCAGTGTGTTTTTCTATCCCAGAAACAATTGGGATGGTGCAGTTCTGACCTATTGCCTTCAGTTTGATATTTCCCTGGGGAAGATATTTTCAGTCATGCAGTACGCCCTCCTTCCGCCTGTGTCTGAAGGTAGAAATAGGATCGGCAGGACCTGTTGCAAATGTTCTGAAAAGATTAGGTAACCACAAAACAATGAGGTCCATTGTCAGAAAGATCCTGAAAGAAGCAAGACAACATGGCAAGTGAATGTGAATTCTCTTTCATGGAAGTACTGACTTCAGTGGGAACGAGGTCAATTATGTCACATCGCCTCGGATAATAAATACTATTTGTTTTGACAGAGCAGGAAGCTTTAGAAGCTGTAGACACACATTATTCTTGGCAAAAATGGGGGATTTACTTCTTTTTTGTATACAATTACGTATGAAAAGCAGCCGGTTTATGTAAAGTTCTGACCTCTTTGCAGGTGCCTTTCTCATACCCTACACAATTATGTTGGCGTTGGCTGGATTGCCTTTATTCTTCTTGGAATGTTCCCTTGGACAGTTTGCCAGTTTGGGACCAATTTCGGTGTGGAGGATATTACCGATTTTACAAGGTCAGTGTCATTAGCTTTGTCTATTGATCTTCTTTTGTTGCTGTTATCGGTCGGAAACAGATGAATGATTTACCCAGAATGCTTCCGCCAAGCATTGTAATCTAGACTCCAGCGCAATGCCAAGTGAAGCAAGAGGCTAGCGTGTGCTGGATTTAGAGGAACCACCTTTTAATTTGGATGGAACAGATTGCAAGCTGCGGTTTCCCAGAAAGCCAGCGATGCTTTATTTCCTGGTGATACTCTTCTCTACATGCCACATGGGATGTCTGAATCCTGCATATGGCTACTCTGCCACCTGGGCATGGGAATGACCATTAACTCACATGTCCACACCAAAAACCCCATTGCATTGGACTATTTCTCTCTGTGTGATCTGACAAGGTAGTTGCTAGTCTTTCGCAACATGATCTCGGGGGTGGGTGGGTGCCGCATGTACAGCACAAAGAGAAATACGAGCACATTTCACTCTGGAGTCTAGAGCAGAAGTGGAGAAGCTCAGGCCCGAGGGCCACATGCGACTCGTACCTAGCTTTTACGTGGGCCCCTTTCCAGTTCCTGGATTGGGTCGTTGGATCCAGTTCCCAAACACTGAAAAGCTGAGCTCAGGGTTAGAGAACGGAGATGAGGGCATGCACACAAGGACAGGGAACTGATCCATGGTCTTGCCCTTTCTTCTTTTTCTTGAGTGCGTCACTTAAGCACTCCACCCCGCCGCTGGCAATCATTTTCAAAGTGGCCCCTGGAAAGGAAAGGTTTTCCGCCTCCTGATCGAGAGTGCGGCTGCCCTGCGGGCCCCAAACATGAGTGAATCGTAGACAGAGAAGTTCAGATGATCCCACGTATTGGAGAGTTTTGGAAGAGGTTTGGGACTCTTGGAAGACTGTGTGCACTCACCAACAAAATATTTTGTCTTCACAACTTTGCCCTGTCTCTTCCACTCACTGTTAGTTTGAGTTTCCAAGGGCAGGGTTGGCTTGTTTTATTAAATCTCCTCCGTGTGAAAATATGACCCTGTGGGCCAAGGTCTACCCATCCAACTCCATTGGGTGTAGCAGGGTAGACCAGGCACAAAGGAGGGCAGAATCAGCNTTGGGGAACCCCGACCGAGAGGGGTAGGGAGGAGGAGGGGGAGGAGTTAGGAAGAGATACATTGAAGGAGCGGCCAGAAAGGTAGGAGGAGAACCAGGCGAGGACAGAGCCCCAGATCCAAGGGAGTGAAGTGATTGGTGGTGGCCATAATAGCATCACCATTTTGTGTATGGCTAGGCACCATTTTGCACATGTACAAAATTGTCCCAAAAATGTTGATAAGTCCAACAAATGAAAATTGGAATGATCATTTCTTTAAAAACGGAATCTGGTTGGAAAGAGACTTTCAGCCCTAGGATAGACACATTTTCACGTCCGATAAGCGCCTTAGGTAATACCACCCCTTACAGTTGTTCCAGGTGGTTAGCTACATATATACGAGAAATGTATGCAACACCAAGACACTCTACAAAATGCCTGCAGATTTGGGGCAATGTGTAGAATGCCAGATCTATTTTTTATTTTAGATTTCTATTCTACTCTGTCCTGAGGGCTCAGGGTAGATAACACATAAAAACCACCAAATCATCATGCCCCCTAAATCCTCCCCACATGAAATGCTCAGGCTTTGGCCAACCTCTAGGGGAAGGGAGTTCTGGAGTTGTGACACACCCACTGAAAATGTCTTTCCATGTGCCCTTACGGTACAAACTTGGCATAATGACGGAACTAGCAAGAAGTCCTTCTTGGTTGACTTGGTTGATTGAGATTGAGCATAGGGGAGGAGGCACCTGTTCAGATGTGAAGGGTCCAGGGCTGATTTCAGACAAATTATGAATTGTGTACTTTGCCTACATGTTCTAGGAATTTTACACAATGCCAAATAGCATTTGTTAACGTGTGGAATGATATATATGGCACTCTATCTAGGCATCCTGTAGATCAGAACGCCTCCGTAGTCGTTGGAAGTGCGTGAAATCCCAAACCCCATCCGATATTTTGTAAACCAGCTCTTCTCTCCCTGGCCATTCAAACTTAAACCCTGGGTTTGAATACTTCCTCTTGAAAATATGGATCCAAATTCAGTATCTCAGTGCTGTGGCTTGGGGGCTGTCGTCATCAAGACCAGACTAAGAACCTGAGTTAGTCTCCCTCTGCCTCCCAAATTATCTAGAGAGGCAGCATTGGGTGGTGATTAGGGCACTGGCCTGGGGATCAGGGTTCGAATCCCTTCTCTATCCAGGACTTAATTTGTGCCAGAGCTTGCCAGGGGTGCACTTCCTGTACCTCAGTTTCCCCGATGCAACGCCAACACCCACTCGGTTCTCAGAAGAGCAGCCTGTCTGTTTCTTCTTCTCTGCAAAGCTCCTCTTTCCACAGGGCTCCTTCCTAGATTCTGTACAGTCTCTTAGCTCCAATCTCCAACATGGACCTTGGTCCCGGGACGGCCTCCCAGGTCTGCTACCCCTGTTTGGAGGCAACCCTTTCCTGCCTGCCAGCTTGCTCTCTAGGTTTCCTCAGTGATCTCCCCTGCTAGGCTGCCGAGCCCAGACTTAAATGGTGGAGGCTTCTGGTCACCTGACCAGCTTCAGCTGATCCTGGGCCCAGTTAGCCTTAGCAGCTCCATTTGGGTGGCGCAAGCCCTTGAACTGAGCTCCTGGGAGGACTCAGTCGTGGGGTCTGACAGGGCAGCTGAATCCACCCCTTCCTCCGTGCTTCTGGGGTAGAAGGGTGGGACCTCCAGAGCAGGTTTGAGCCCCTGTCTCTGCCCCCCACCCCCCATCTGCTGTGTGGCGTTGGCAAGCCCCTTTGCCTCTTTCTGCCCCCTCCCCTCTCTCTAATCCTGTAGGGCCGCGACATTCTCTTACTCTCTTGCATGCACACACAGTGGGGCCTGGCTCCCAGCCGGCACCCCAAGCTCTACTGGAATTCAGGATACCACATTAACGTCCAAAGTGAATATTTACTTTATTAAACTCACCCAACTGTCTGTTGAACCAGTGAATACTAACAAATGTTTACCTTTCAGTACTGTGCAATGTAACCTTACCGAATCAGACAGTCGTGTCTGCAAACTCCTCCTGGGCCACCAGCAATAACCTAACCTGCCTCGGCAACAGTTCGACCCCAGTGCCCGGCTTGCAGCTCCCGAGCGAGCAGTACTGGAAGTGAGTACGACCAACCGTCGGGAGTAAGGGGGCGCTCTCTGGTGATCGGTGATGGTCGCACCATGTTTTCCTGATGTGTGTTAACTTCAGCTTTGGGGATTGTGCCGGCCCTGAGGTGATACTGTGGACTAACCCAGGACCAAAAATAAGGTTTTAAAAAAAGCAATTCCGAATCTCAGAATGGCGACCAAAATTCTTCTGGAATTCTGACCAGAATAATTTTTTCAGTCGGAATTCCAACAGGATGCTCCGCCGCATGCGCAAAGTGGGATCTGTAGTTCTGTGTGTGGTGGCCACCATCTTGTTGTAGGGCAGTTATTTTGTGTGTGCGCAGAACAGTGGCGGCCATTTGCGCGTGCGCAAGAGGCAATGTTCTTTCTTGTTTAGTCTGGTCCGATCGGACCAAATGAAGCATCTAGTTCTGACAGCGGCTGAACTGGGCCAAAACGTTTGTTTCAGCCCTATCAAAAATAAGCACAAAGCACAGAGGAGTGGGACAAATCTGTAGCCAACAGAACGAATGGAAAACCCTATGATTTAAAAAGTAAGAAAATTTTCTCTCAAATTCAACGCTCCGGTAAATGAAGGATGCGCCACCTTGGCATAAAGGGAGAGGCTCTAGCTCCAAATTACAGAGTTAAGATTATCCACTTACTTCCCCAGTTCAATTGGGTTCCTGGGTCTGTCGCTGTAAACACGTAAGCGTCTTACAAAGTGTTTCATAATAATTACACAGAAACTTGGGCATGTGTTAACCACCAGACACCCTTGTTGCATTCGGCAGTGAATCATACCCATCTAAGTGGATGGCTTACATGGGTAATTATAAGGTAATAGCTCCTGGCAAGCTGTGCATTAAGAAGCCAGCCAGGCACGCCTTGGGTGTGTGCCTGCTCTTGGGACAGTGCACCAAGTCTCCAATCTGTGCAGCCTCTCAGATCTGGGGACCATTATTAGCCCAGGTTTTCCCATAGCATCTCCTTGGGTTTGGAAACTGCCTCCTCCCCAAAGTACACACAGAAGCACCTTGTTGCCAGGTTTTAGGTTAATATTGATTTATTGGATTCATTTCCTAATTGATAATTAATTAATAATTACGCAGGTTCAAAACCTGGACAAACAGCTAAATGATGCTAATACCCAGAGAGATTGAAATGACTACATAAATAAAGAAAGACACATCATTAGTAATAAGAATATAATTGAAAATATTTATGAAAACATATTAAAAGCATTTTATATGGGACAAGACCCAAAAACAGAATAAACCCTTAATAAGTGGTTTATATAAAAGTATTTTAAAGGTACATGTTACATAGATAGAATTAAAGTTAAAACTTAAGATTGTTTTAAGTATTAAAAGTACAAAGGTTAAAGTGATAAACTTTAATAAACATAAAACTAGCATAGTTACCCAGGCATACGAACTTAAGAAAGATAAAGGAAAATCATGTGACCAGAGGATCACCCTGGTGACCACAGAGCCCCAGGAGTGGGTTCAAGGCGTCTAAGGTAACATTTCCTTGGTGACTTACTCTTTTATAAGAAAACTGACTTCACACTCAGGTTAAGTAATTCATATATTATTAACTGCCAATAGCATGGTTGAAAAGGGTTGATACGTGCATAAAATTATAACTGTGTGACAACGTTTGTGGTTAAGATATTGGGGAACTAAAGTCGTTACCTCCGCCCATGAAATATCCTGTTTTTATAAACTGTTTTAAACCTCAATCTTGCAACCCATTTGTGCAACGGGGATGTTTCATCGACTGTGTGCCTCTACTTCCCTAAATGTGAACTTACTCATATTTTCCTAAACATTAACTAACAAGGTTAAAAGTTAAGCAGGGAAGAAGCTATCAGAAGACCAAATATGTCAAGGCTTTTATGTCCAAACTAAAGCCAATCTGTCCAGACTGTAGCCAATCTGTTAAACGTATCTCACATATGTCAAACCTGAGGGTAGCAACCTTCGCTGGGTATCTTCCAGCTAACAAC
This sequence comes from Sphenodon punctatus, assembly GCA_003113815.1. Taxonomy (NCBI): domain Eukaryota; kingdom Metazoa; phylum Chordata; class Lepidosauria; order Sphenodontia; family Sphenodontidae; genus Sphenodon; species Sphenodon punctatus. Next base: position 28,235,826 of record QEPC01011901.1, on the reverse strand, counting down.
TTTTGAGCCACTTTCTTTCCCCAAGGCTAATGGGGAAACTGTTGTAGCTCTGTCAAAGTTTGGCCTAGCACTGGGCAGCAATACACCAGTTGGGATGAGTTTTTAATGGATTGAATTGGAAGGGCCAGTCCCTTGAACCCCCCCGTGATGCTCTAAGTGGCCGCTACACCCCCTTTCAAGTGACTCTTTGCCGATGACTCTCTCTCCTCTTTCCAGCAAAGTGGCCCTTCAGCGTTCCAGCAGCCTGGATGAGACCGGCCACATTGTCTGGTACTTAGCCCTCTGCCTTCTCCTGTCCTGGCTGATCGTCGCGGCTGCGTTGTTTAAAGGGATAAAATCATCAGGAAAGGTAATTGGAGGGGAGCACACGTGACGTTTATGGGGCAGGTGCTACAAGCGGGATGATCCTGACCTGAGCTGTGTTCAGCACCTGTGACAGCTCGACCGTAATCCTTTAGACCGTGACCCTCGGCACACCTTCTGCCTAAACCTTCTGCACCTGAGGGGCGAGCCTGCCACCCCTCCCCGGCTGGCAGCCAGGTGTAACCCAGTGGGGCCCAGCCTGGGGCTGTGTCTTTGGGGTTCCTTACTACAAGGTGAGAGAGCCAGGGTCGTCTAGGTCCCTCTCTCCGGGGCAGTAAGAGGAGCTGGAAAACCCAGCATTCTGTGGAGCAACGCGAGGGCGTGTCTGGCATCCTCCCCTGATGGATCAGTGACAATTGGGGGGAGGGGGGCGCTGCTGAGTGCCAGTTACTGTGGGCACGTCCTTCTCTCATTCAAATACAAAGTTTTATCCCACGTTTCCAGGTAAATAAACCCTCCCCCCCTCCCACACCTTGCTAGGGAGGCAATTGTCTCACTGAAGACAGGTTTTGTGAGCTTTTAGAATAATTATTTCTATAGCACAAGCAATGTACCTGATGCTGTAAATCACTGATTAGAGACAGGTCCCTGCTCCGGCGGGCTTTCAGTCTAGAAGACGCAAGGGAGGGGATGTCTCAACGTCAACTCAAACTCAACATGGCTAAAACTGAACTCCTTATCTTCCCCCCTCATCCTTCCTCATCCTTCCTCACTGTCAATAACTATTGATGGAGTCACCATCCTGCCTGTCCCCCAAGCCCGTAGCCTAGGCGTCATCTTTGACTCAGCCCTTTCTTTTAAACCCTACATTGACTCTGTTGCTAAATCCTGTCGCTTCTCCCTCCATAACATTGCTAAGATTCGTCCTTTTCTCTCTGTCTCGTCTGCCAAAACTCTTGTTCATGCTCTGGTCATCTCTCGCCTCGATTACTGTAACCTCCTTCTTTATGGCCTTCCCCGGTCTCACCTTTCTCCCCTCATCTTTGTCCAAAGCTCTGCTGCCAGGGTCATCTACCTTGCCAGTCGCTTCGACCATGTGCAGCCCCTCCTCTCTTCGCTTCACTGGCTTCCCCTTCCTGAACGAATCCTGCACAAGCTCCTAGTCTTCACCTATAAAGCTCTTCACAACCTCGCTCCCCCCTACCTCTCTGCACTTATCGCCCTCCATACTCCAGCCCGTGCACTTCGCTCCTCCTCTCTCCCTTCTCTCACCCTTCCACACCTTCCCTGCTCCCCTAAGCGCCTTCGTCCCTTCTCACTTGCTGCCCCCCATGCCTGGAACTCCCTCCCTGTCCACATCCGCCTTGCCCCCTCCCTTCATACCTTCAAATCTCTCCTTAAAACTCACCTCTTTCGCTCTGCTCTGTCTGACTCTTTATCCTGCTGAGCCACTATTCCTATACCTACGATCGGTTTACCCTTATCCTTGCCACATGGACCTGCCTGCTGTCATTCTCATCGTAACCAAGCCAAGTATGTGCACTTGAGACCTCACATCTTCATGAATGTTAGACCCCTTGTCTCTCCCTCTGTTCCCCTTCCTAAGTCTCTTCCCCCAGCTCCTGTCTCTCAGATTGTAAGCCCTAGGGGCAGGGACCGTGTCTGTTTTATTACTTTGTAAAGTGCCAGGTACAGTGCTGGCGCTATATAAATGTTTGTTAATAATAATAATAATAAGTCCCAGGGGAGAAGGGACTCTGAGTAAATCAGGGCGCAGACTAAGGGGATTAGGAGCTAGGGGAGAGCCTGATGGGAGAGATTTGAAAGTTGGGAGGGAAGGAGCAGAATGAGTGTATTCTTGGAGAAAAAGTTTCAGGCCTGGGGGAAAGGGGTGAATGCGTCCTGAGGAGTAAGGGAGTTGTGAGCAGGCGAGGGTGGGAGCAGAGGAGGAGCGGGGCTTTCGGACAGGAGGGTGGCGAGAAATGAATGCAGAGAGACAGACGGGGGCGAGGTCATGAAAGAGCCTTGTAGGTAAAGACAAGGAGCTTGTGGTGGAGAGAGGAAGCGTGTGTACAGGCTTGTGCTTGGTTCAGGTGGAGGGAGGAGAGGCGGGTCTAGACGAGGCTGGACGAGGTGGATGACCTTGGCGGAGGTGAGGGGCTATCGTTCTAAACGCTCAAGACAAAACCTGTGTAGCAAGACAGAGGGTGGGTTTGGGGCCTTGGTCTTCAGCCTCAGAATCCAGACTGCCAGACACCTTGGCCCTGACAGACCCGAGCTCGGTCCTCCCCTCTGTAGGCCCAAGGCTGCCGCCGCGTTTGGAGTCAGAGCTCAGGTTCATTTGCTTGTAAAGGTTTGAACTAATGGCTGGTCCCTCCTTTCTCATGGCAGGTCGTCTACTTTACAGCACTCTTTCCGTACGTGATCCTGGTTATTCTGTTGGTGCGAGGGGCCACCCTGGAAGGGGCGCGGAATGGCATTGAATACTACATTGGAAATCAGTCAAATTTCACCAAGCTCATGGAGGCAGAGGTGAGGGGGGGGCTCTAGGAGCTCATGACAGATACTTGTGACAGCTCTCTCTCTCTCTCATGCTCTTTTGTGCACAGAAATACCCTGTCCAGGGTGTAATTCCTCCACCCATTCAAGTCGATGGCCAAACTCCCATTAGCTTTAATGGTGAAGAATTCTGTTCCCCTCTCCCCTACCATTTGCACAAGGCAGGGTTTTTCCATAAAGATCTCTACTAATATAGACTCAATTTTGGTTTGCTCAGGGGTTTCAGCGCTTCCGTTTTTAAGGAGCACAACTCTATTACATAGCCTGCCTGCCTTCCTTCCTTCCTTTTCTTTCTTTCTCCTGCCCTATCCCAAGGGCTCAGGACAGATTACAATACATAAAGCCAATTAAAATCCCCCCTCTCTAAAACTTTCCCAAACCTTATCCCTGCCTGCTGAATGCCTGGTCAAATAATAATTAAAAAAGAAGTCTTATATTGCCCCACAAGATGGGCAGGCTTGGACTCAGATCACTTTCAGACATGCCCTGCCCCCCCCCCCGCATGTTCTGGCTGCGGGGGGGAATGCGCGGGGATTGACCGGTCTGAACCCCGCCCCCCCCCCGACTTTGCTGGCAGAGAGGCGCAGGGATGCAGAGCAGGAAATCGAGCTCTGAGTCTCTGCGTGACTCTGTGCGTCTCTGCGCGTCTCTACCGGCAAAGTCGTACAGGGGAGCTTTCAGACCGGCTGATCCCCACGCATGTTCTGGCTGCGCATTCCCCCCCCCCCCCCC
>QEPC01011901.1:28216847-28232178 GCA_003113815.1 Sphenodon punctatus | reverse complement strand
CCCCCCCCCCCCCCCGCAGCTAGAATATGCACCGGGAGGGGAATGGGGGGGCATGTCTGAAAGTGGCCTGAGAGAAACCTCAAGGGGATGGGAGTTCCATCATTGTGGGGCAGCTACTGGGGAATGCCTCGCTCTCTGCACACCCTCCCTCTGTGAAGCTTATGGGAAGATGGTGGATGCCAGCGGGTGCTCCTGGCTGAGCTCAGGAAGTCTTTCAGATAGGTGGGGCCCAGGCTGTTTAGGGCTTTCTCGGTCACTGTAAAGCTCTCACTGCAGGAGGGAAGATACTAGGCGTTGCCTCATACTAGGCAAAGCCTTCTCCCCTTGGTTCTTGCGAGTTTCAGTGACCCCCTGTTTCACCAGGTTTCCGACACACCGTGGTAGTGCTGTCCAACAAGGCTTGGGCTACCAGGTTCCTAGAGAACAGCTGTCTGTTGTACGCCACATGAAACGGCATTGTTGGCACTGATGAGGCTACACAACTCCACCGCTCATCAAGGAGGCATTTCCAGCCCCAAGTTTAGGCCCAGTGGGTGGGGACGGCGTAGTGTGCCTGGTTTACTTATTGGCATTTCCGTGACACCTCACAAGCCTGAGTGAGTTCTGTTGTACAAGACTCGTGTGACGTAGGGCAGTAGTAGCCCCATAATTCCCAAGAGTGCGGAAAACAATGTCCAGAGAGATGAAGTCATGTAGGAAGCCCAGATAAGTGTGCCTTGAGTTCCCCGTCCAAGCACCCTTCGGAGACGGAATGTCACACTCCAAAGTAGCCGGACTGGTGTTCCCTTCTCTTTAAAAAAACCCACGCATTTTAAATCATTGCCACAATGTTTCCAGGTTCATCACTGCCTCACGGTTTAGTGCTGGGCATTTAGGGGTAGTCAATGCACTAACTTACGTCAAATGATTTCTCTTGTAGGTTTGGAAAGACGCAGCCACTCAAATCTTCTATTCCCTGTCGGTGGCGTGGGGAGGACTGGTCGCTCTTTCCTCGTACAATAAGTTCCATAACAACTGCTATTCCGATGCCCTTATAGTCTGCGTAACCAACTGTGCAACCAGCGTATTTGCCGGGTTTGCGATATTCTCCATCTTGGGACACATGGCTTTCCGGTTAGACAAGCCTGTCTCGGAAGTTGTAGATTCAGGTAGGCTTGGCCGGACGGCTCTTCCTCGTAAAGACTTGCTGTCTCTGTCTTGATTTTAAAAACCAAATTCATCTCAACTGCACCAACCATCGCTGATTGGTGCCAAGTGCTTCCAAGCGTGCAGTGGGATGAGAGCAAGAGTATTTGGGTTTTGCCTTTGTTTTCTGATATTGTTTCACTTCATGCTGTGAGCTATTTAAAATATATCCTGTCCGATGTGCAAATAGTAGCAACACTAACAAACATGGTAATGGGGGAGGTATGTTTTTAAAAAATAAAAACTGGGGCAGCAGATTGATTCTCTCTTGCCTATTCCTTAAAATGTTGAGTGTTCCAAAGACTGGACCAAACCTATCCCACAAGGTCGGTGCATCATATATGGGCTAGGAGTGTTGAATCCACATTTTGGCCTGGATTCCGTTTTTGACGGATCCGGCTGTTTCGATTGGTTGGGCTAAATGTAGACCAGAATAGGAAATGGATCCGCATTTTGCCACAACAATCAGAATGATTTCCTATTGTGCAACACACTGGCGGCCGTATTGGGCATGCCCAAAATGGCAGCATAGTGCAGTCTGCCACCATTTATTATTATTATTATTATTTTATTATAAGCATTTGTGTAGCGCCAGCTGCGTACCTGGAGCTTTACAGAACAGTAAGAGTGACGCGGTCCCTGGGTGCATGTGCATTCTGTCTGCTGCCATTTTATGCCCGTGCAGTAGGAGGCGAAATAATTCCTTTGGAATTTGGACTGGAATTCGGCCGCATGTTAAGTCCACATTGCAATTCCAATCGACGTTTAAAAAATGCAGAAAAATTGAATGACCATGGTAGGGCTGTTTCAATTCAGCCATAGCATGTGCTACTACAAGCCATCCTTTGTGCCCAAACCTTGAGATGCTACAGGAGTTTTTTTGCAGCAGCAATGGATCCTGACTCTTTAACACGAAGTGGAGGAACTCATGTCTGTAGAAAGCCTATGTCCTTGGTTCCATCCCTCACATGCTGCCAGGTTTATTTATTTTATTTGATTAAAACATTTGACATCCCGCCTCTCCTGCCAAAGGCAGCTCGCGGCGGCTTACAATATATAAAAATCTAAAAATACACATAAAAATACACAAACAACATAAAACCTCTAAAAAAGGGGGAGGAGGGGGGAAAGGGGGGGGGAAACATCCCCTCCGGGAAAAGAGAAGGGAGGAAAAAATTCCCCACCCATACCACCCCACATTAATTTTTTATTTTTTTAAAAATGGTTGACTTTGTAGTTTCAAAGTGGTTTATGTGGTTGACTTTGTAGTTTTTAGATCACATGCAAACAGCCATTCTTCCAAATGTTTCTGTACAGCCTAAATGCCGGAAACACTTTCTAAAAATAAACAAACAGATAAATAAATACTGAAATTCTCACCGTTTTATTGCAAGCTTAACAAAGTTCTTAAAAGCAAGAGGCTTGCTATAAAATCAGAAGAGTTGCCAGGCCTCGAGAAAGGATGGACTATACATTTAAGTATTAGCCATTTATGGACCTGCCCTCCAAGAAGTTATCTGATCCTTGTTTAAATCCAGCTAGGATGTGGTCAAGGCCAGCAGCACAGCTGAGTTCAAACAAGGACTGGATACGTTCTTGGAGGATAGGTCCACAAACGGCTGTTAGTCAAGAGTTGGTTTGGGGAATGTAACTTCTGCTTGTCAGGAGTCGGGAGTGAACAACAGGGACTGTATCATGCCATTACGATCTATTGGGCTCCTTCTCTCAAGGACCGAGGAACAGAATGGTGGGCTGTATCGACCATTGGTCTGGCCCAGTCTGGTACTTTGTATGTTCTTAAGTAAATAAGAAAACCTGCCACTGAATTTTAGAACTAGGCCTTTAAATTGCCATCACTAACCCCTGCTACTTATGCCAAAGTCTGATGTCATTTTCTGCTGTGTGAATTTGAGAGAAAATAGTCTATTCTGGATTTTGTTATTGAGTTTTCACGTTCTGTGAGATGCCCTGTGGGAAAGGTTTGGATAGGAATGTAAAATAATTAAATACACTAGCCATTGTCCTAACTTGGCTCATTCTGATTTCTTTCAGGCTTTGACTTGGCGTTTGTTGCCTACCCGTCGGCGCTGTCCCAGTTACCAGTCGCTCCTCTTTGGTCTTTTTTGTTTTTCTTCATGCTTTTGCTCTTGGGTCTTGACTCTCAGTTCGCCACCATCGGTGAGTAGAATTGATAACAACACCGTCTGCGTGAGCGGAATTCCTCGATTCGGCTGCTGGCATTTAACTGTCGCTGTGCCCTTTCCTCCTGCAGAGACCATTACAACCACAATCCAAGATCTTTTCCCCAGGATGATGAAAAAGATGAGAATCCCGGTGACCCTGGGTCTATGCATGCTACTCTTTCTGCTTGGCCTGGTCTGTGTCACTCAGGTACGAAATGAACTCTCTGTTGGTAATAAGTAAGGAGGTTTCAGGAGTCAAGAGATGCATTTCTGTACAGCCTAAATGTGGGGAAAGCACTCTAAAAACAAACAGATACACAAATGCTGAGATTCTGACCATTTTATTGTGAGCTTAACACAGTTCTTAAAAGCAAGAGGGTTGATATAAAATCACAAGGGTTGCCAGGCCTCAAGGAAGGACGGACTATACATTTAAAATAATAGCCAAGTAGTAGCTACCATTTTTAAGCTCAAGCCATCTAAGGTTCTCTTTGCCCTGCTGCCTGCTTATTTGAAGTGGCTTTATGTGCCACGGCTGTGCTTTTTACTAATGCACGACTGTCCAGCTTGTGGGCCACCGTAGACTGGACTACCTCATGGCAATCTGCTGATGGGCCGGATTGCCCAAAAACCTCTCATCGTGCAGCCTGTGTCCATTATTTCTGTAGTGAATCAAACTCTAACTTATCAGCAAAAACGGTGTCAGTTAAACAGGTAGAGCTGGCGCTGTTGTTGCTTGACAGACACCATTCTGGAAATTTATATTTTATTTCGAAATTACTGATATTTAATAAAATCACCAGATTTCATGGTCATGGGCTATATCTTTGGACAGCCCTTTACTAATGTATTCATGTATCAAGTAAAGTGTTGGGGGAGACAGTGGAGGGAGGAAATGGGGCCCACATGCCCATCCTCATGAGAAAAGAAATCCAGGTTAAACTGAGGATGTTTGAGTTATTCATATAATCCTATTGAGTGAGAGATTCTGAGATTTAGCTGAGTCAATTGGAAGCAGAGTTAGAACAGAAGCAAAATTCCAAACAGTGAGTTGGTCCTCCAGGGTGCCTAGAAGGGCTGAACCTGACATCCAAGGGGCAGGGGACAGTGAGTTGGTCCTCCAAGGTCCCTAGAAGGGCCGAACCTGACATCCAAGGGACAGGGGACAGTGAGTTGGTCCTCCAAGGTGCCTAGAAGGGCCGAACCTGACATCTGGGGGACAGGGGACAGTGAGTTGGTCCTCCAGGGTGCCTCGAAGGACTGAGACTTGACATCTGAGAGGCAGGGGATTACCCTTCCAGTCCAGTCTGTGCGGGGTAGGTTGGGGCGGGGGCTTGTGTTATGAGTTTGCCATGGGACCAGTGAAATGTTGCTTAAGGCCCAAGTAGATTCATCAGCAAAATTCAGCATTTGTTTTATTTAATGAAATGCAGGGATCTGTAGGAAAGAAGATGGAGAACTGGGATTTTAAATAAAATGCCAGATTGAGGCTGAAATCCATTTTCTTAAGGGAGATGGTGCCTCTGGTTCCCACATGAAAGATTAGTGCCACGGAGTGAAAATGTGACCTTCCCTTTGTTTGCTTTGCAGGCAGGAATTTACTGGGTTAACCTGGTGGACCATTTCTGTGCCGGCTGGGGGATCCTTTTTGCAGCGGTGCTGGAATTAGTAGGAGTTATCTGGATTTATGGTAAATTATTTACACTGGGGAAAAACAAAGTGCGAGAATGAAAACAACCTTGGTCACGTTGTGCAGCTTGTGCAAAAAAAAAAAGTTTACCAAGTCCCCCTGCAGTAATCCTCACTACCGAGACCCTGGTCCTCTGCCTTGTATACACACTGGTCGTAGAGACAGAGTAGTACAGAGAGATCTTTTATTGGACCAACTTGGTCCAATAAGCTTTCGGACCTCCCGGGAGCCTTCGCCAGGCAAGTCAGAAATCCAAGCTGTGCGCTGAGCAAAGCGAGGCACAGGGGGTTCTATGCAGCGGCTGGGGAGAATTACATCATGGGAGGGTAAGGACAGAGAGGGGCAGGGGAAGAAATATGCATTTGTAAGGGAGCAGGTGTGGAATTATGGGGCAAGTCATTGAGAGGGTGCCTGGAATGGGGAGTGGAGGCGTTAAAGGTGCCTGTGATTGTGAGATGATGGGCTGCATCATTTATCAAAGGCACCTTTAACCCCTCCACTCACCCCCAGTGAATCAGCTCCGCCCGCTGATGCACTTACCTCTCAGCATTCCCAGTGCACAAAGAGGGACAAATCCTCTCCTGCTTCTCATCCAGCGTAGCTGCTTCTTGATCCATCAGCTCTCCGTTGTCCTCTCAAGAGGGGCCTGAGGCTTGAATACCAGACTTTTCCCTCTCTCCCTCCTGAAAGAGGCACTTTGAGCTCTGAAAGATGGACAGTGGGAATCAGCACCCAAAGAGGGCTTGCCCCTCCTAAGTAGGGAGGTACTGTTGGGAGGTGGGTACTAACCCCCCATTCGAGACACGGTCCTAACAGCACCTTGTGGTTCTCTTTCAATAGGAGGAAACCGATTTATCCAGGACATAGAAATGATGATTGGGAAAAAGAGCTGGTGGTTCTGGCTCTGGTGGAGAGCGTGCTGGTTTGTCATAACGCCTTGCCTCTTGATTGTAAGTAACCCAAGTCGAGAACATCTTAATGAGATTCTTCCTGCAGGGGTGATGTGCAGCAACACTAGCTAACTGCGTCTATGCTACCCATCTGAGCTGCTCCACTCTGGCATGTGGGGAGGGCAGGTATAGCTGGAGCTGCCGCATTTGGGAAATCTTCAGTCCTACAATTTGTGTAACTTATAGCAGCCCTGGGGCTGCTCTGGATTGGATTCTGCCAGGGGGGTGCTGTGCGGCCTCCTCTACTGAACTGAACTGTTATTAAAGACTGTGATCCGAGATTAAAGGCCAGTTCAGCGAAACAAACCCTTTGTATCTAAGTAGGAAAGGACTTGGGCTTCCTTGATGGAAGGTTATCACAACCACTGTCCCAGTGACACTTCTGGCTCCTACAAAGGTGTGTGTGTGTGTGTGTGTGTGAAGGGGGCAGGGGCATTTTCAGGTTTCATTCAAACCTGACTGAGGAAACAGCCAGGGATTTTGCGGTGTAAATTCCCTGCTGTTGTAGAAGTTGCACAGAAGAAGGTTCAAGTTCTCTAGGCTACACCTCTAGGCTACACCTGCGGAAACATTGAATGTGAATACCTTGCACAGGCTGGAACAGTCTCTTGGATTTAATGGGATGATACCCCTCCCATCTCCTCTAAATTTTGGCCTAGCCTGTCAAGCCCGAGGGATAGATTCCATCCTTGCACCATCTCGGAACATGCATGTGCACATGAAACAAGTTGTGTCTGTTCTTCGCTAGCCAAAACAATAGAAATACATCGATTCTCCAGCAACCCGAGTGTTTGAAAAGATTTCAGAATCTGCATGCGTGGTTGCATCCACCTAGATGCACAATCATCTTTATTGCCTGTGCATGCTTGCAAGGAAAGCCCTGCACCTTGAGAGAAACAGAGAGCAAGTCACATCAGTCTCTTCTTCCCTGAGCTGGAATGAGGAGGTTCTGTGTTCTGCAGCCGGTACAAATTGCTCTGAGTTTGAATCTAATTTCTCTCTCGCCTTTATTTTTGGAACAGGCCATTCTGGTTTGGTCTTTGATCACATTTCAACGCCCCATGTACGGCACCATCGAGTACCCTGCCTGGGGATCAACTGTGGGATGGTGCATGATCAGTTTCTGCATTATCTGGATTCCTGTCGGGGCAGTGGTGAATATCATCAGAGCTCGAGGAAATATCTGTCAAGTAAGTGTCCAAAAGAATGCTGCCCATGGAGATAATTCTGTTCCTCTCACTGTAATTGACAGGAAAACTCATGCTGACTTCAATGGCAGCAGGATCATGCCCTGACCGAGGTTCAAGTTATTTATAAAACCAGAAAGCCATAAAAATAACCCCTGGAACTGCACCAGAGGCAAATTTGGCCCATCAGGTATAATAGCAGTGGTAGAACCTGCAGTTCCCAGTGGAGTTGCATCCTCCATTAGCAATGACCAGCCTTCCCGTGAGGGACAGAGGTGCTCACGGCACCATCACAGCAACATTCGAATCTAGGGTCTTTATTTTGGCAACATTGCATAGAAGTTCGTGAGATTTGCCTTGCACCCTCTTTAATCTATTTGTTTAGATTGTTTATGTATGTTTACAGTATAATAATACTGTATAAAAACACCTATAAATATAAACTGTGTAAAGTCCCCCCAATTAAAATTACACCTCAAATCCTGTCCCCACCTTGTAAAGGGCCTGGGGAAGTAAAAAAAATCTTAGATCGCCTCTCCACAGTAGGAAGGCAGATCTCTATTTGATTCCAAATTAGGGGTTCTGCTTGAAAATTATTATTTAATTCTTTTTTAAAGGTGCTTTACAATTCTTATCTCATTCACCATCACATCATCTCTGGGTTCATGGGTAAGATAGGATTTGAACCTCTGTGTCCCGGATCTAAGTCCCGACACATTATCCATTAATTATTAATTTATTATTATTAGCATGTATATAGCACCAGCGATGTACCTGGCGCTTTACAAAAAATAAGATAGACATGGTCCCTGCGTGAGAGCTTACAATCTAAAGACAGGGGGAGGGAAGGGGGAGCAGAGGGAGAGACAAGGGATGAGACATTCATGAGGATGTGAGAGCTCAGGGACACGTTCTTGGCTTGGTTACAGTCAATTAGGAGTTTGCAGATAACAGGTGGGGGATAATCCTGGGTGGGGAAGATCAGCAGGAGTTAGGAAGGGCGGAGCGGAAGAGGTGGGTTTGAGGAGGGACGTGAAGGTGTGGAGGGTGGGGGCAACGCGGACGAGGGCAGGTAGGGAGTTCCAGGCGTGGGAGGGTGAGGGAGGGGATGGAAGAGGAGCGGAGAGCTCGGACAGGGGTTCGGAGGGAGATCAGGGCAGAGAGGCTGGAGGGGAGCGAGGTTGTGAAGGGCTTTGTAGGTGACTAGACTATGCTGGTTTAAAGCCAAGCTGTCCTGTGTCTACACTGGAAAAATACTAGCGTGCACAGATCAACAGGGCTTTGAACTTGCTTGTGCAATTAGTTTCATTCCCCCCCTCACCCCGCTTTGTAGGCAGTAGGATTCCTCAATAAGAGATCTGGGGGTGGATTGGACTTGGTTCACATTAATACCTATTGGAGGCGATAACCTCTGCACCCTTGGTTCTTGTTCCCACATTCAGCCGGGCTGTTGAGACTCAAAGGCAGCGGGAGGCATCACCTCTCTTAACAAACATGGGTATCTTCTCCAGGGATGAGGCAGTTGCTTATCTCAAGCTTTGCCCATGCGAACAGAATACACGCAGGGTTGGGGGTGACAACCGCAGTTGTTCTTCCTGATTAACAACCCCTCATCACCTTTGTGGGTTGACACGTCCCTTAGTGAATAGGAATTCAACCTCCGCTCCTGCCCCCGGGCTGCTGAATGTCTCTGGCGCAAATCCCACTCTCATGCTGACTTCTGTCACTTCAGATTCTGTCTATTCTCCCTCACTTCTGCTGTTTCCCTCACTAGACGGAATTACTACGCCTCCCGCATTGAGTCCTGTTCTCGGGACCCTCGCCACCTGTTCTCCACCTTTGACTCCCTTCTTAAGCCCCCCTGTCCTCCTCCTCTCTCTTCCCTTTCTGCTCAGGATCTTGCTTCCTTCTTCACCTCCAAGATAGACAAGATCCGCCTCGACATCGCTTCCCACTCCTCTCCTCTTCCTACTCCCTCCCCTCTCCCTCCTCCCCCTCCTTCCCTCCCACCTCCCTTGAGGAAATCTCCTCCCTGCTCTCCTCCTCCAACCCTTCCACTTGCCCCCTTGACCCCATCCCCTCCCGCCTCCTGACCTCCATTGTTTTTGCTGTCTCCCCTTCCCTCCTGCACATTATCAACCTCTCCCTCTCTACTGGCTCCTTCCCCTCCACCTTCAAACATGCCACAGTCTCTCCTATCCTCAAAAAGTCCACTCTTGACCCCTCTGACCCTTCTAGCTAGCGTCCTGTCTCACTCCTTCCTTTTGCTTCCAAGCTTCTTGAATGTGTTGTCTACTCCCGCTGCCTTGACTTTCTCTCCACCAACTCCTCCCTTGACCCCCTCCAATCTGGCTTTCGCCCCCTTCAGTCTACTGAAACTGCTCTCGCTAAGATCACCAACGATCTTCTTGTGGCTAAATCTAATCACCTCTATTCTTGTCCTTCTTGACCTCTCTGCTGCCTTCGATACTGTTGACCACTACTCTTGCTGGATTCACTTCACGCCCTTGGCTTCCGTGGCTCTGTCCTCGACTGGTTCTCCTCCTACCTCTCTGACTGCTCCCTCAATGTGTCTCTTGCCAACTCCGCCTCCTCCTCCTTTCCCCTCTCAGTTGGTGTTCCCCAAGGCTCTGTCCTTGGCCCTCTCCTCTTCTCGATCTATACCCTGTCCCTAGGCAAACTCATTGCCTCCCATGGCTTCCAATATCACCTCTACGATGATGACACTCAACTCTCTCTCTCTACTCCCTCTCTCTCTCTCCATCTATTCAAGCTTGCCTCACCAGCTGTCTCTCTGACATCTCTACCTGGATGTCTCAACATCAGCTCAAACTCAACATGGCTAAAACTGAACTCCTTATCTTCCCCCCTCATCCGTCCTCTCCCTTTTCCCTGTCAATCCTCATCAGTGGGGTCACCATTCTTCCCGTCCCCCAAACACGTAGCTTAGGCTTCATCTTTAACTCACCCCTTTCTTTTAAACCCTACATCGACTCTGTTGCCAAATCCTGTCACTTCTCCCTCCACAACATTGCTAAGATTCTCCCTTTTCTCTCTGTCTCCTCTGCCAAAATCCTTGTTCACGCCCTGGTCATCTCTCCCCTCGATTACTGTAACCTCCTTTTCACTGGCCTCCCCCACTTTCACCTTTCTCTGTCCAAAACTCTGCTGCCAGGGTCATCCACCTCACCCGTCACTTCGATCACCTGCAGCCCCTCCTCTCCTCTCTTCACTGGCTCCCCCTTCCTGAACGAATCCTGCACAAGCTCCTAGTCTTCACCTATAAAGCTCTTCATATCCTCACCACACGGACCAGCCAGCCATCATTCTCGATGTAGCCAAGCCAAGCGCGTGCACCTGGGACCTCGCAACTTCGTGAATGTTACACTCCTTGTCTCTCCCTCTGTTCCCCTTCCTTTGTCTCCCCCCCCCGTCTCTAATGCTTGATAATAATAATAAAATAATAATAATAATAGTAATAACCCCGAGTCTCCATGTTTACACTAGGATTTAAAATCAGACGAACTTAACTTGTTTCTGAAAATGCACCTGTCCCAAAGCTAACATAGGCACGCCCAGCTTGTCAGTCTGGTGGGACACAGCAACTCCCTGCTGGCCCAGTTTCAGCAAGTAGCACTATTTGCGGTGTGCGGAGTAGGAGGGAAGAGGAGACGCACACTGTTGCAGTGGTTGCAAGATCCCCATTCTGCACAAAAGGTCCTCAGGGCAGATGTAGCCGATGCAGAGGCGAGGCAGAGATGGGACGCTGTAAAAGGAGGCGTCTTAGCTGTCACAGTTCCATCACGCTGGGATTTTTCAGGGGAGCCGGCTGGTGCTTTGTAGAATGAACCTTACATGGAAGTGAGCTTGATGGGCAGCTGCAATTCCACTTTGATATTAAAAATAGGGCAAGGAGTGTGAGTCGGAGAGAGAGGGAAAGGAAATTGTTTTCTGTCCAATTGTTCAAATAAAACATAAATAAACAAACATCTTTTGAAGCAGGATTGGATCGAAACAACTGTCTTTTTCATGGACATTTCTGCATGAAAATGATATTTTGACCGGAATTCTGGTTGGAATCTCTTTTGGTTGGGCCCCCCACTCTCTCTCAAGTTTAAAAGGCTATTACGCAGGCAGCTTTGGATGAGGGTAATGCCGCTTCGCATTGTGCAAAATGACCTGGTGGCCATTTTGTGCACACGGCTTTTAAAACATTTCTGTCCCGTCCGATAGGAACGACTGGACCAATCATTTGTTCTGATTTTGTTCAGATCACACAAAATACCGTGTTCCAAAAGAAACTGGAACTGGGTGAAATTTGGGTTTCAGCCCTATTTCATAGGGGGAAAAGAACGTCTCAGGAAATTCAATCCAAACCTCAAAGGGTCTTGGCTAAATCTGTTTTCCTTTCCTTCCTCCACTTCCCAGCGTATCGTCAGCTGCTTCAGGCCAGCTCCTAACTGGGGAACCTACCTGGAGTGTCATCGAGGAGAAAGATATAGCAACATGACCAATCCCGGAGCAGAGAAAGAACACGAGATCCCAACCGTGGCTGGATACATGTCTAAGCCGGAATAAGACACTGGATTGTGACTTTTATTGGAGCTTTTAAGCCAAATGTGATTTTTTAAAAAAGAAATATTAGACATTGGTAGGAAAAAAATTGAAAGCCATACTATTTATTCCAAGTACTGTATTTGGCGAGGAGCACATCGTGGGAAAGAGCATAACGCCCATGTTTGTGGAAACAAGCAACCTCACGGAACTGAAGGACAAGATGCCCTCGGCACTAATTTGCAGGGCACCGTGTACAGCTGGACTGTACGTGCTGCTGAAAACTATGGGGAGAATGGGAGTTAGGGCGCCCCTGCTGGTTGGGGTTTAGACCAAGTGAAACCATGCTGCGCATGAAAGGAAGGGTGGTTCAGTTGGTTAGGCTGCTAGCTGAGAACTTGGTAAACAAGTGTTCAAGTCCCTTTAATTCCCAAAGATCCCTCGTTGCCTCTGTTCTCCCTCTGAAAATAGAACGTAGCAGCCCCTGTTTGCTTCACAAAAGGGTAAATACCCTTTAAATATAGGGTGAGGTGCTCAGGGGCCACCATGGTGTGTACCTGCGGCAGCAAGAAACCACACCCCTTCTCATGGTTTGTGAACACTGCTATGGCGCTCAGCCTCACAGAGGTGGGAATGGGTTTTCTACTGTTTGACTGTTCAGGCCAGTGACCAGTTTTCTACTGTGTTTGGATCTTGCATGGTCCTTCTAGGCCAGTTGACATTAGGGATGGGTGAACGCGGTTCGGAAGTTCGGAGTTCGAACCGAACTTGACCAGTTCGGTCGACCGAACCGAACTTCCGAACCGAACTCGATTTTCGAACCAAACCGAACCGAATTTCAGAACTCGGCTCCGTTCGCCCATCCCTATAAGATAATATTCCATTTAGTTCAATGGGGTTTGAATTTCCGAACTTTGTTCGGAAGTTTGGAGTTCAGACCGAACTCAAATAGTTCGGTCGACCAAACCGAACTTCCGAACCGAACTCGATTTTCAAACCGAACCGAATCGAACTGAATTTCTCAACTCGGTTCTGTTCGCCCATCCCTAGTTGACATGGTGCTAAGAACAGCCCGTCTGCATTCTGTTTGTAAGACTTGCTGATCTGCGGCTCCAAAGCCTGGCATTCTTGCACCCACAGCCAGCACTAATGGCGTGGAGGAAGCCTTTACACTATTAATTTTACTTTCGGACAACTTTCCCTACAGTTTCCTCCATTCATTCATCTTCTGTTTCCTTATTGGGAAACTCCAGCCCATGGAGAAAACCAGCACACGGCTTAGGCACCACTTTAGTAGTGCAGAAACCTCGTAGGCCTTGAGCGATGCCTAAATCTCTTAGGTCTTGTGTGAGACAGCAGTCTTCTAGGCCTCAAGCCATGCCTAGGCCTCTAGCTGTGCCTAGCCATTGTAGGCTTCAAGCCATGCCTAACACTCAAGCCACGTGTAGGCCTCAAGCCATGCCTAGGCCTTTAGCCATGCCTAGGCCTTATAGGCCTCAAGCCACGCCTAACACTCAAGCCACATGTAGGCCTCAAGCCATGCCTAGGCCTTTAGCCATGCCTAGGCCTTGTAGGCCACAAGCCACGCCTAACACTCAAGCCACATGTAGGCCTCAAGCCATGCCTAGGTCTCGCAGGCCTCAATCTATACCTAGGTGTTGCACCCCACAGGTAGGCTACAATGGCCTTTTGGCATCACTATTTGCTGTCAGGTACAAAATGGTGGTGAGCTCAGATGCACTGTGAACATATCATACCCAGGCCCACATGAGTATAAATCAATTAAAGAAACCCTTCAGACTTGAATAAAAATTGTCTAATATTATTATTATTATTATTGAGTTTGTGTGGGATAGCACCTCCTGCCCACTCCCGTCTTTAATCTGTGACTTGATATCAGGTGCTGGCTGTGCTGCATACGTTTTATATTGGCAGTTTTTTGTGTGAGATAAATTTGCATGTTGTTGTCCTAGCCAATAAAATGCAGAGTTTTTAAGATTTTTGGAATCAGAAAATCAGAGTGGCCTCTGTGTCTCTTCTCTGTAGCTGTAAAGAAAAGCACTTGGCAAAGGCGCTGCCTTTGTGTCTTCACAGACCCTTCAACGGCACCGCCTTTTTGCCTGGTACACTAACAGGTTTTGTTATCTTGTATGGCCTTCCCAGGAAGGTAACGTTTGTAGCGGATTCAGCAGACAAAGGGGATAATTTGCATTTTATTAATTCATCCAGAAAGAGCGGGGACTCTTGCTTTATTGTTGGGTTTGTGGGGCATTTTTTCTCACTTTAGTAAGCTTGCGAGAAGCACCGCTCTCACAGAACAAAGAATGGTACCGCCTGGACAGGAAGGAGCTGTGTACCTGGGAGCAAGGTGGAAACTAAAAAAGGTAGGAGGGATGCAAGTGTGTGTTTGAGAGATGAACCTTGAGCTGCTGAAAGGGACTCTCCCTGCTTCCATCTGGGATCCTCTGACTCTCTTTAAACCTAACATTTTAGAGCCAAAGTCAGTGTCTCCGCTGGAGAATTTTGACTTTTTAACAGACTGGGTTTCAGCTTGACCCACCAGTCCTGCACACACGAACCTACTTGTACACAAAGCCTCTCGCACAGATGTCCTTTCCCCCCACCCCCAGCTCAGCCCCCAAATTGGTCAGTAGTGGGCTATTATTACGAGCTTTTATAAACACACACAGATGGGTGCAAATTACAGGTGTGACAGGTTGCACACGTCATCTGTGTAGCATGGGTGTGCAAATGGTACAGGGTGGGGGGTAGGAAGGGGGAAACACCATCCAGGTGAGAAAGAATCCATAGAAAGATTTCACTGAAAGGGGCAGGGGCAGGCAGTGAACGTAATTCAGGGCCGTGAACAATCCATTCCGGCGCAAAGCCGCCAGCATTTATTTATTTATTTATTGACATTTCTATGCCGCCCCCTCATGCCCACGGCATCTCGGGGCGACTAACAATGCAGTAAAACAATAAAATACATTAAAACCGACATCAGTTTTAAAATAATTTTTAAAAACCCAACCCTAACCCTACCCTCCAATTCCCCCAAATTCCCCACCAATCTCCCCCATTTACCCCTCCCTCCCCCCCTCCAAAGGCCTGGGCGAACAGCCAAGTCTTGCATGCCTGCCAAAAGGCGAGCAGACCCAGGGTCAGGCGGACTTCCTTCGGAAGGGAGTTCCGCAACCGTGGCCCGACCACCGAGAACGCCCTCTCCATGGTGGCCCCCCGCCTTACACGGGGGACCCCCAGATAGGCACCCCCAGTGGATCGGAGGATTCGTCCTGAGTCACGGAAGGCGAGGCGGTCCCCGAGATAAGAGGGGCAGAGACCGTATAGGGCTTGTATACCAATACTAACACCTTGAACTTGGCTTGGTACGCTATAGGCAGCCAGTGCAGAGAACAGAGCACTGGTGTAATGTGCTCACGGCGACCCATCCCCGTAAGGAGACGGGCCGCCGCATTCTGCACCAGCTGTAGCCTCCAAACCAATATCAAGGGAAGCCCCACGTAGAGCGCGTTGCAGTAGTCGAGCCTCGAGGTAACGAAGGCATGGATGAGAGTGGCCAGG
>QEPC01011901.1:28184062-28206319 GCA_003113815.1 Sphenodon punctatus | reverse complement strand
CCCCCCCCCCACTCCCGGCCGTTTACATGGATGCCCCCGCCCCCCGCACACGTGCCTGAACACCAAGCGGGGTGGGGGAGGGGCATCCATGTAAAAAAACCAGCCATTTTGTCTGAACCTCCACATTCCAGATGGAGTACGTTCAACTCCTATAGATTTTTAATGCTCTTTATCTATAAAAAGAACTGTTCTTCCCTGGGCTTCCACATAAGGGGTGTGTGTGTGTGTGTGTCTTCAATTTTTGTCTCTCATGCCCACATACCTGGTATAAAATGGATCAAAGGACGAGCTATAAAAAGTTTACCCATTTCCACTACAAAGCGTTAAAATCCAACCTGAAGCAAAATTAAATTATTAAATACAAACAGGCCCTGCATAACTGCATACAACGCTTTCTTTTTAAAAAAGCTTTCACTCTTAAAGCAGTCTCTTCAAAATTGTAGGTTTTTTTTTTAAAAAACAACACTTTAATAGTTTTAATTATTTGCAAAGAAAGGGAGTCATTTCCCGGACTGGATCAGGCTCCGCGGACCCATTTGGACTGCGTTGTGAGTGTTCCGCACCTAGAACGTACCGACCAAATGCCAAGGGCTCTCAAGCTGCCTGCAAGCTCAACACAGTCAGAGCAAGAGCACTGCTGGCCCTAAGCGATCAATAATTCTGAGATGGGGCCTGCAGGATCATTTATTTAATTAATTCATTAATATAAAAACTTAATAGCCCGTCCCTCCTGCCAACAGGCAGCCCGGGGCGGCTTACAATATTCAATAGACATAAAAGCAATATAGAATCTCATTTAAAACCACAAATAAGGAGGACATTAATAACCATAAAACAAATAAAATACAGCTATTAAACAGCTACCTCTCCCCCACCCACCCTTCTCCCCTGCCAAATGCCTGGTGGAACAGCCAGGTTTTACAAGTTTTCCAAAACGAGGGGAGGTCCGGGGCCAGCTGCGCCCCCACTGGGAGCAAGTCTCACAGCTGTGGTGCGGGCCACTGAGAACGCCATCTCCTGCGTGGTCCCCCGGAAGACTCGGGGGACCTCGAGCAGGGCACCCCCGGATGATGGACAAGATCTCAATGGGGGAATGCCGAATTCTTGTGACTTCTCTGTCTCTTTAGCATCCACCATCTACAAACCAATCTCTCTTTAAGGCAGAGATCTGCAGTTTCCATAACCCGTTTAGATTCTCCGCCCGACAGGACATGGAGACTCTCTCCAAAGAGTCAATCAATCCCACGGGGAGGGGAAGAACCATCAAGAGATGTCTGAGACAAAAGGAAGCGGTAAATGAACCTGGACAATTTGCAAAGTTATTGAACCTCCTAGGAAGGTGGGGGTGGGAAATGGGTATAATCCCCAGAGCAGCAGAAAGAGTCGACAGGCTGAGAGAACAGGAAAGCAAAGAGAGCCTGACTGGGGGGTAACCGTTTCGATTTGCAAAACTTGCTGCTCAAGTCTGCTGTCTAATAAAGGCAGGGATGTCTACGCACCCTGCACTAAAGTACCATGTGTGGATGGAGAAATGCATCCCTTCCTTGTAGGGAGAAATAAGCTGATGATGACTGGATTTCCTTCCCCATGCAGCAGTGCCGCTTCCCTCCGTTCACATTCCCTTATGAGAACCTTGGCTGTGATCCTCAAACCACTTATTCTGGCGTCAGCAGAACTACTCTGGAGTCAGTGCTTTCTGGCCCTCGTCTCTAGCAACCCACCACGAGGCCTAAGATAGGAAGGGAGGAGGAGTGTGATTAAACCTGGGAAGGAATTGCAGTCAATTCTTGGTGCAAGTCAACCGCAGTCAGTCATTCTTGGTGGAGTCTGGGCTTCATAGGGCAGCGTTAACAGCAATGAACCCACAAATGAAATCTCCTTATGGGGAGAGGTTCTTCTCATCCGTTTCCCTTTCGGGGGGTGGTGGGTCTGACCTGTTTAGTGACTTGTGTTGAGAGTTCTGCTATAGATTTATCTGGGATGTGGGTCAGAGCCACTCTCCTGTGCAGGCTCCACTTTGCTAGAGATTTTTAATAGATTCGATCACAAATACTGGCCAGACTTGCAGCTGAGCTAAGGTTCTGATGGTATCTGGAATGCTGGACAAGGAAGAGGAAATCGCCGGCTCAGTTACCCGGAGCCGCTCTGAAACCTGAGTACAATCCTGCGGCCCCAAAGAGCTTTAAAAGCACCTTGAAGAATGTCGCACGCCTCAGTTAGGATCACCAGCCCATCTGCAAAGGGTGCAAGACGCTGGGGGGGAAACGCAGTATCCATGGGGCCCGACCTACCTTTTGGGGAACCTCTGATTTAACCAGGCAGCAGAGTTCGGTTCCCATGGGATGAATGAGGTATCATTCTGGGATCCTGCATGAATGCAAAAAACAAAGTCTACAAAAATAAGCCAAGTCTGAACGCCGGACCGGCTCTTCGAATTACACATGCACCAGATTTTCTGCTCAGAAAACACGAGATTATTATTTATTTATTTTGATTTCTCTCCTGCCCTATCCCCGAAGGCTGAAGGCGGCTCACAACCACATATAAAATACAAGTGTACAACAAACAATTAAAACCTCACAAAACTAAAAACACCCCAGTGCCCTCCCCCACAATCTCTCCCTGCCCATTCAATGCCTGGCCGAATAAAAAGGCCTTACGCCGCCTCCGGAAGACACTCAAACTAGAGCTCAGGTGAACCTCCAGGGGAAGGGAGTTCCAAAGCTGCAGGGCAGCCACCGAGATTGTCTCTCTGCGGGCCCGAGTCGTATGAAACTGGGCCAACGCTGGAACCTTGGCAGATCTTAAGGGCCGCGAAGTAACGTCGTCCCTACGTCATGAAGGAGCAGAGCTTCAAGCACCATTCACCGGTGACCAAACTTTCAGCCTCAAATGAAGTTCTTTGCCAAAATTCAGGACACTAATTTTGTTTTTAATAAGGCATGTATAGTTGTAGCTAGAATTCAATTCAGCCATAACTAACAGCGCTCAGAGAGAGCGGGGATTTCATTACAATCATGAATATTCAAAGCCTTGCAAGTTAATTTGTATCTTATACTTGCTAGATAGGTAGGAAGTTTTAAAAAAAGAGACTCAAAAAAGAAGATAACCCCCCCCCCCCGCTAAATGACTAGTATGATTAGACTTGATTGAATTACCGCTTCGCTCATGGATTCAAGCCTGCGGTGGTTTCCTTTGTTCCATCTCTTCCAAAGCCTTTAAAAACAAACAAGGAAGGAGAATAAAAAGATGCAAAGACTTGACACCGATGAGTAGTCCTAGGCAGATTGAGATTACCTCCTGGCAAAGGGAGATGGGAATTTGCGGATGGAGGACAAATTCCTCTAGGCCCTGAAAGCGGGGCTTGGGCGGAGAACAGGGGCCGCGGAGAAGCATTCTGGAGACAGAATTTCTTCTTAGTGGTGGGGTCAAGGAAGTCGGGGCAGCACGTGGGATGGTGATGGGGGCCTCCTGCTAACTTAGCCACGCTGGGTGGATGCACATTGACTTGCCCCTTAGAAAAAGGAAAAAACTACCTTAATTAATTGCTGACGTCCAGTTCATGGTAACAGTCTGCACTGAATCACAGAATCGAAATTGGAAGGGCTCTGGCGGGCCGTCTGGTCCAAGCCCTTGCTTGGCTGGAGGATGGAAGCTACAACATCCCCGACAGGCGGCCGTCCGCGCTCTTTGAAAACCTCCAGCGGCGGAGAGTCTACAGCCTCCCTAGCTGCTTCTTGCATTGCCGCCCAGCTTGGACTGCTAGGAGGTTTCTCCAGATCTCGAACCAAAATCTCCCTCCCTGTGACTTGAATCCATTATTTCTCATCCCGCGCTCTGCAGCCCGATAGAACGACTGGCGGAAGCCCATTGGCTACTTGAAGACTGCTCTCATGTCTTCTCTTCGCTAAGCTAAACATACCCAGTTCCTTCAGCCACTCCCCATAAGACTTGCTTTCCGGACCTGGGGTGTTTTTAAACAAGATGCTCCCCTGCACGACCACCCAGGACGGAGCCGCTCATCTGACTGACTGCCCGTCGGAAGGCGGTGTGGGGGGATGTGCGCTCCCGTGAGCCACGTAGCACCCACTCACGCGGCACTGCCAAAAGTGCATTTTAGCAACAAATGTTTACTTGGATAAGAAAATAAGTACGGCTTGTTTTGGGGCCAACGGTCCACAACGCCCAGCATCCTGTCTCCGACAGTGGCCAATCTCTCTTGGGAGAAGTACCCAGCAGGTCACAATGGGCAATTCATTCCCCGATTTCCCAGCCACCAAAAATAAAAGGTTACATCCCCAAATCCTACTTGGCTAATAGCCATTAATGGACTATTTATTTATTTTTATTTATTTAACATTTATATCCCGCCCCTCCCCCGGGGCGGCAAACAACTATCCTACAAGAACTTACCCAGTCCTATTTTAAAGCTAGTTGCACTACCAGCCTTGAATATCTCTTCTAGGACAAGCTGCTGGGGGTGGGAGAAGGGCAGAGATTGGTGGCTTGACAGCCTGGGGGATTGGATGCCGGGCGGAGGGAGGGGGGGGGGGGAGTTCTGTGGCAATAGAGGTCGTGCTGGGGAGGGGGAATTATGGTCCCAGAAGGGGGCGTTGTCATCGAGAGAGGAGGGAGAGACACTTGGGGTGATTTCAGAAGTGACGCGTTCCAGTTCACCACAGTGAATCCCACCCTGGTGTGAACGGATTCACCACGGGCTGTGGTGACACGTGCGGCCCCAACAGAAGTGACAGGATCGTGACCCCCGCCCGGGGGCAATCAGAGAGAACATGGGCCGGGGGAACACAACAGACACGCAGTGGAGATGTGGACCGCGGTTCGAGCCCCAGAATGCACCGCGGCTGGGGTTAAGTCCTTCCACCGCGGCTGCGGGTTTCCGTTCAGAAGTTACTTTTCATTCACCCCTGCCGTGGTGACCATTCACCACACTTCTGGACCTCCTCCTGCCCCAACCGCACGAAGCGTGGTTAGCTTCACCCCGGGCCGCGTTTGACTGTGGTGAACATCTGGATGCGAGCAAACAGACGTGCACGGCGCTTTCACCACCCCCCGCGTTTTGACAGGCTGACTGTGGTGGACATTCACCACGTCACTTCTAAAATCACCCTTAGTGTCGGTCCTCCTCATAGCCATGCAGTCAAGTGAGGAAAGGGACAGTGGTTCCGTGTTCCATTGGCCTGAGATTGGTGCTGTTGAACGTGAGGTCGGTGGTGAATAAAACAACTACCGTCCAGGAGTCTGTCCTGGATTGGGACACTGACCTCACGTGCATAACTGATTTAAATTGTTTTTATATTGTTGTTCGCCGCCCCGGGTTGCCCTGAAAGGGCAGGAGAGGTGGGATAAAAATGTTATATAAATAAAAAATAACAGAGACGTGGCTGGATGATGAGTTGGGGCTGGTTTTGGCTGACCTCATTCTGGCTACGTACTCTGTGCAGCACCAGCCTAGGCCGAAGGGATGGGGTGGGGACGGGGGAGTTGCCATGGTTTTCAGGGACACGTTGCCAGTCAAGAGGTTTCCAGTGAAACCCTTGCCAGGTATGGGGGGCCTTCATCCTGTGTTTAATTTGGCCAGGTACAGATTAGGGGTGCTGCTGATATACCGTCCTGCACAGCTGCATCCCTGCATGCTCTTGGTGAGCTGGTGTCGGATGTGGTCTTGAGGTCCCCGAAACTTGTTGTTCTGGGGGACTTCAACATCCATGCTGAGACTAACCTTTACGGGGCAGAGCAGGAGTTCATGGCCTCCATGGCAACCATGGGTCTGTTCCAGGTTGTGTTTGGCCTGATACATGAGAGAGGTCACACTCTGGACTTGGTATTTTGCGCTGGCCTTGAGGCGGGGTCTGTGTGTGTCCCTATAATTGAAGAGGGGGGATAGATATATCGTCCTTCTCATGGACAGACCATTACCTCCTGAAGGCATGTGTCCCGGCGTACTTGGGCACCGGGCAGGGTGCAGGGCCTATTAGATTGGTCGGCCCCTGGAGACTAATGGAACCAGTGGGGTTCTGGAATGTCCTGGAGGATTTACCCTTGGACCTTGACGGTCGCATGATTGATGACTTTGTGGCCTTATGGAACACTCTACTGGCCGAGGCCATCGATATGGTGAATTTCAGGTGTTCGCTCCCCATACAGCGGCAGCAACAACACAGGTCCCCATGGTTTATAAAGGACCTGGGGCCGCTGAAGCATGAGGGTAGGTGGTTAGATCGGCGGTGGCATAGGACTCACACTGAGGACAACCAATTGCGGCACAGAGCCCGTTTGAAGGTCTATGCCTTGGTTGTGTGAACTACAAAGACAAGGTTCTTTTCAGCCATCGTAGCATCCATGAAATCACATCCGGTGAAGCTTTTCCGGGTGGTGAGAGACTTGGTCAGTCTGGCCTGTCTCCACCTGGAGCTGAAGTCTTCCAGTGCTCACTGCGACGTTGGTGGATTATTTTGCGGATAAAATCGCTTGCATTCACCATGACTTCAGCGTCGTCTGTCTAGAGACAGTGTCAGAGTCAGAGGTTATGAAGGCCCCATCTGGTCTGGTGTTATGGGACCAGCGGGAGGCCCGCTGATGAGGTTGATATGCTGGGGGCAGTTAGAGCCACAACTTGTGAATTAGATCCATGTCTGTCCTGGCTGGTGAAGTCCAGCCAAGAGACTTTGAGGCTGTTGCTGGCTGGGGTAATCAGTGCCTCCCTATGGAAGGGCAGGGTGCCAGACGTCCTTAAGGAGGCTTCGGTTTTGCCTCTGCGCAAGAAACCATCACTTGACATTGATTCTCCCGCTAGCTATCGACCTGTCTCTAACCTCCCCTTTTTAGGGAAGCTTATTGAGTGGGAAGTGGCTCAGCAGCTCCAGGCGCATCTGGATGTTATCAGTTTTATAGACCCAGCACACTCTGGCTTTCGTCCAGGGTATGGCGCTCAGACTGAGCTTGCGGCCTTGGTCAATGACCTCTGCCTAGAATTGGATAAGGGAAATTCAACTTTATTGATTCTATTCGATCTGTCAGTGGCATTTGATACCATTGATCACAAGGTGCTGGTGACTCGCCTGCAGGACCTAGCTGGGGTGGACAGAACGGTGCTTCCATGGTTCCATTCTTTCCTGGCCGAGAGATCTCGGTGGGTGGTGCTGGGGGGCTGTTCGCCGGGTCCCCGGGGCCTCCCGTGTGGGGTCCAGCAGGGTTCTATTTTGTCCCCCCCTCCTGTTCAACGTGCATATGCAGCTACTGGGTGAGGTCGTGAGGGGGTTGGGGGTGCGGTGTCGTCAATATGTTGATGACATCGAACTGAGCATGCGCCGCCAGGGCTAGCTGCGGGGAGCTCGAGCGCCGACAAAGCCGGCCAAAAAACAAAACCCTCCCAAAATGGAGAAGCAGCAGGAAGAGAGAGATAAAAATAAAGGTAAATCAAAATAAATGCCCGCCAAGAGAGCTGGAAAAGCAAGAAAAAACCGTAATCACAAAATTTTACTGACTCCGGACAGCGAGGCCGATACCGGAAGTGAGCGCAGAGCGCAGAGGGAAAATGGTGACTAGTGCGACACAAACAGAACCCTCTGGGATGCGAGCGGCAGGAGGGGAGGTACTGGAAATGTTTAAAGAAATCCAAACCAATTTAAGGAAAGCAGAACAGGACAGAGAAAGACTGTTCACAGAAATAAATAAAATGCAGAGGGACGGCCTGGGCCCTGCCTATCTGCGGGATCGCCTCACTCCCCATGTGCTCGTGCGACCCCTGAGATCGCCCGTGGGAGCCTTTTGGAGGTTCCCCGGGTGAGGCAGGTGGCCACCGATGTTAGATCTTTTTCAGTGGCCGCCCCTGTGCTGTGGAATTCGCTCCCGGAGGAGGCTCGGTTGGCTCCCACTCTCCTGATGTTTCGGCGTGTATGTAAGACCTGGCTGTTCCGTCAGGCTTTTGGCGAGGGGTTGGGGTGTTTCCCCACGTATTGTATTTTTAAATTGTTTTAAATTTTTTGTATTGTTTTATTGATTGTTGTTCGCCGCACCGGGGTGCCCTGTGGGCAGGAGGGGCGGGATATAAATTTTAAATAAATAAATAAATAAATAGAGACGGGGAGGAAGAAAACGGAGGCAATAATAAAAAGGATGGATATAGCAGAGGAGAGGATCTCATCCCTAGAGGACCAGGCTGTAAAGACAACAGACCTGGCAGAGATCACCCAAAAACAGCCGGAGTGGATGATAGACAAGGTCGAGGACCTAGAAAATAGATCACGGAGCTCTAATCTCAGGCTGGTGGGCTCGAGACTGGGGGAATGATCAAACTAATTTGGGAAATTACAGAGACAATCTTCCCAGAAGAGCCAAGGCTACACAGACCCAAAATTGATACAGCACAAAGAACCGGGTGTCCCCTCCTAGGAATGATGCGGCTCCTCCCCGCACTATAATATTTAAGTTAACCTATTTTCAAGACAAAGAGGACATTTTAAAATTGGCCAGACAAAAAAGAAAAGACCTGGAATTCTGCAAAGCAAGGATAAAGATTTTCTCAGGCTATTCCCAGGAAATGATGCGCAAGAGGAGAAATTGGATAAAATATATGGGCACACTTACAGGAACTACAACCACAACTTTGCCCCCCCCCCCAAATTGGTAATAACGCATCAGGGAAAAAGAAATATCTTCTCCGCAACAGAGGATTTAGAGATCTTCTTGCACGCCAACGGATCACAGTATGGTTATGGTTGGGAGGAATTCTATTCATTATCAAAAAGTAAAGAAACAGAGAAAACGGATATGCATTAAAATGAGAACAAAAAATTTCTTTAAAAAATATGGATAACCTAAAATGAATGACCCTGAATGTAAAGGGTTTGAACGCACCCATTAAGAGAAGAGTTAAACATTTACTTATAGAAAAGGGTGCAGATATCTTTTGTTTTCAGGAGACACACTTGAAGCAGGGAGACATATTTAGATTCCAACACAAGAAATTTAAGTACATTTTCACTGCATCACCTGATGAAAAAAAGGCAGGGGTACTGCTGGGATAACCTCGAAATGGAACTCTGAGCATAAGAAAACAATGAAGGATAAAGAGGGACGGTTCCTCATGGTAGTAAATGGGAAGTTGAAAGGGAGAAAAATTTAGATAGTGAATTTGTACGTCCCCAACGAAGCGACAGGAGTTTTTACGGGAGGCTTTAAAAAAAAAAAATCGCTGGCCATACTTAGGGACCGTTAATCCTACAGGGGGACTTTAATACTCCTCTATCAAACTTGGATCATTCCCGCAAGGTTAAGCTAAAACAGTGGCAAGAAAGAGTATATAATGCTTTAATTAGGAATAATTGGATGGATGCGTGGTGATATTGGAATCCTAAGGTTAGGGAGTTTACATTTTATTCTAACGTCCACAAACATCCACGAGGATAGATCACGTATGGATAGAAATGAACACCTGTACAAATAGTCAGATACGCAATAATTCCCACTCTAGCATGGGTAGAGCAAGGTCCCAAAGGATCAAGAATTTGGCGCTAGGCTAAAGCGTTGCTTAAAAAGAGGGAATATAAGGAGGCATTAACTGAACAGTTAGAGGAATATTTTGAATTAAATAAACACTCTGTTGCGTCAGTGCAAACACGATGGGAAGCAGCTAAGGCTACAATCAGAGGGGCATGTATAGCATTGAGCTCCCAAAAGAATAAAAAAGAAAGAGCTTACATAAATGATCGTTAAAGAAACTAGAAAACCTAAATAAGAATAACCCATCTGCTAAGTTGCAAAGTGAACTGACCAAAGTGAAAACTTTAATAAACACCCATGAAATAGAAAAAACAATGAAACAGTTGAAATTCACAAAAGGTTTTTATTTTGAAAATGGGAACAAAATGGGGAAAGCTCTAGCAAATCTAGTTAAAAAACAAAAGAAAAGCACAATCATGACAGAGATACAAGTAGACGCTCACAATTATACAAAAATAGAAGACATTCAGGCCGCCTTTTTATTCCAAATTGTATTCATCAAAACGACCAGATCCTGCAAAAATAAGAAGTTTTTTAGATAAATATGATATCCCTAAGATAAATGTACATCAGCGTAGTTTTTAAAATGCCCCAATAACTAAAGAAGAAGTGCAGGAAACGATAAAATCCCTACCAAAGAACAAAGCAAGTGGTCCTGATGGAAATCCGGCCACGTTTTATCAACACCATACCTAACAGAAATTTACAATGGAATACTGGAAATTTACAATGGAATACTGATTGGGAAGGATGCCTGAGACTTTTGATGAGGCCACAATTACGCTGATCCATAAGCAAGGCAAACCAAAAGAGTTATGTGAGAACTATAGGCCCATTTCATTGATA
Organism: Sphenodon punctatus; assembly: GCA_003113815.1. Lineage (NCBI taxonomy): Eukaryota > Metazoa > Chordata > Lepidosauria > Sphenodontia > Sphenodontidae > Sphenodon > Sphenodon punctatus. The sequence goes on along the minus strand of QEPC01011901.1, from coordinate 28,195,951 downwards.
AATGTAGACTGTAAGGTATTTACTAAAATACTGGCAAATAGATTGGCTGCTATAATAACGGAGCTTTTCCACCCCGATAAGGTGGGATTTATTTTATACCCAATACAGTAGGCACGGATAATATCAGAAGAGTGATTAACATGGTGCATTACATTCAAGAAAAAAAAATCCCATTGATTATAGTCTCAGCAGATGCATTTAAGGCCTTTGACTCGATTGAAAGAAAGTGCCTGATGGCCACTTTGGCGAAAATGGGATTTGGGGGTATTTTCATAAGTGGTTAACGGCAATTTATCTAAAACCAGCGGCAAACTCACAGTGAATGGTACACTATCACAGTCCTTTGCACTAGAAAGAGGTGCAAGGCAGGGGTGCCCATTATCCCCTTTACTGTTTGATATTTTGTTGGAGGTTCTGGCGATTGCCATGAGGCAGGACCAGCAGACAAAAGGTATTAAGATGGAGACCACGCAACACAAACTAGCCCAAAGGCTGACTATATGATCCTTTTCATAGCGGATCCGGAGAGATCGGTCCCCCCTTTAATAAAACTGGTAGAGGACTTTGGAGAAATATCAGTGTATAAAATAAATTATAGGAAATCAAATACACTTATACTGGGTGCAGAGGGAGCTAAGAAAACATAAATTAAACAAATATTACCATTCCCAGAAATGGAGGTCAGCATAAAGTATTTGGGAGTACAGATTACTAGGCAAACTAAAGAGTTATACAAAGAAAATTACCCACCCATACTTAAACAACTAAGAGAGGAATTGAAAATATGGTCCAAATTGGCAATATCTTGGATGGGCAAAATGAACATATTTAAAATGATTATTCTCTCCAAGTTGTTATATAAATTTATGGCACTCCCAGTAATGATCCCAAAAGTCTACTTAAATCAATGCAATAAAATCCTTTTGGAATTTATATTGGGGATTAAGAAACCCAGAATTCGAAGAAACTCTTTGCATGGACCCAAGGATACGGGTGGCCTCAACCTACCAGACCTGCAAATGTATCATAGGGCCGCAGCATTAAATGCATTATCTAATTGGTATAATAGGGAAAAAGCCCCTCAGTGGACTAAAATGGAAGCAATAGTGTTAAATATAGAAAATTTCAGACGATATTTAACGGACAAAGGGAAGCTAGAATGGTGAATATGGAACAAACATCCATTTGCAGGAATGGCAATGAAATACTGGGATTCTATAATAAAAAATAAAAAAAGTTAGGAAGATATCTCACCTTATTTGGACATTAGAAGGTATGGGACAGGTGAAATAGTAGGGGCATCAGAACTGCAAAATAAATTAAGGGAAAAAAGAATTACACGGGCAGGACATCTGTTCCAGGAGGGAAAATTTATATCAGTGCAAAAATGTAAAGAACTGCTTCAAAGTGAGGTTAACATATTTCATTATCTGCAATTGAAGAGTCTTTTTAGTGCAAAAGAGGAAATAAAACACTTTTCCAGGGAACCTCAGAGCACAGGAAAAAACGTGTTTGAGTACACCCCAACAGGGGTAGATTGTCCAGAATTTATGGCCAACTTAAAATTATTTGGTTCCAGAAGGAAGACAAATATATAAACAAATGGAAGAAAGATTTGAACAGAAACCTAGAAAAACAACATAAGGAGTTGATCTGGAACCATAGCACATATGCACAATTCAGAGAAATTCAAATAAAATTGTTCATGAGGTCCTATCTTACCCCGGTAAGATTAGAGAGTATAGATAAAGGCAGTAGGGGGCTTTGCTGGAGAGGATGTAAAGAACGGGGAACATATTTACATTGCTGGTGGGAATGTAGCATAATTAAACCATTTTGGAGAGAGAGATGGAATATACCCAGAACCACAACGGATACAGAGATACGCACTCTTGTAAAAAAATGTCTTTAGTTGCTATTAGCCTCATAGCGAGAAAATGGAAAGTGGAAAAGGGACCAACCTTGGCGGAACGGATGAACCACTTGTGGTATCTGTTTTCAATGGAAAAAATGGTTGCAGGGAGACATGATAAAAAAGGAAGAATTTGTGGCGGCCTGGCTCCCGGTGATGCAAAAAGAGACTGTAGAGGCAGACAAAAATGCATGTTTGTTTGATTACTATATATAAAAACAAATAGTAACAGCATCTGGAAACGCCGGTCAGAAGGTTTTGGGAGAGTAGGAAGGGAGGGGAATTCTATGTTAGTTATAAGAGAGGACCCTAATAGAGGGCACCCCTCGTAGAGATTGGATATTGAAAACTGTGTAATGCACAGACTGTGTGAATGTATCGCTAACAATAAACTATGCTGATGCCATCCAGCTCTCCCTCTTGTTTTCATCCGCCTCAGGCCCGGCAGTGCCGGTGCTTTCTCGGTGTTCGGCAGCTGTCGGGGACTGGAGGAGGGCAAGTCGATTGAAGCTGAACCCTGACAAGATGGAGGTGATGGTGGTGGGCAGAGTCAGTGATCTGGAGGTTGGGGGGACTCCTATTATAGATTTGCCCCCCCCCTTTCGCTATGCAAGTCTGGAGTCTGGGGGTGCCCCTGGGTCCGTAGCTCCGCTTGGATAGTCAGGTGGCGGCTGTGGCTCGGGGCGCCTTTTGCCAGTTACATCTAGTGAGGAGGCACCTGCCTTATATTTCTATTTCCGAACTTGCCATCATCATCCATGCCTTAATCACCTCAAGACTAAATTACTGTAATGCCCTCTACGTGGGGCTACCCATGGTGATGGTTCGGAGGCTGCAGCTAACACAGAATGCGGTCGCCCGTCTCCTGATGGGGATGGGTTGATATGAACCTATTACTCCGATTCTTTACATGTTGCGTTGGCTGCCAGTTGTCTTCTGGACCCGATTCAAGGTGCTGGGTGTTAACCTATAAAGCCCTAAATGGTCTGGGTCCCACTTATCTGAGGAATCGCGTCATCCCCCGGTCCTTGGACCAGCCTTTGCGGTCGGTCAGGGGCACCCTTCTCGAGGTCCTGTATTGTAGACGGACGGTCACCATGAGGAGGGTGTTCTTGGTGGTCGCTCCATTGCTGTGGAACTCCCTTCCAGAGATTAACCTCTGCCCAGAGCTGCTCACCTTCTGGTGGCAGCGTAAGACATGGTTGTCCTACCAGGCGTTTGGAGGAGACATGGGGCAGAGTTGGGGGAAGAAGGAAGGTGTTTTGTTTTTTTTAATTGATTTCTTATGCTCCTGTTTTTTTATATATATTTTACCAACTGTAAGCCGCCCCAAATTGAAAGTTGGAAACTGGGGTGAGGGGTGGGGGGAGAGGAGGTTGTTTTAAAGTATCTCTTCGTGTGCATGTGGGAAGGACCAGAGTTCAGTAGGCTGAGCTGGCTCTTGCTGGTGAGCAGTGTGTGAATCCTGAGGGATGCAAACTGTGATTAAGTCTGGGTTTTGCTAAATAAAATCAAATAGAATTAGAATTGGGGGCAAGGGGAGGGGGCTAAGGATCAGGTCAGGGAACTGTGAATCAGCAAATTCCTGCCTGCCTCTCCCTCGCTCTGAGATCCAGCAGCACTAACCTCATTAGGAGAACTAAGAGAGAGAGAGCCCTTGATGGAGTACGTCTCCATCTGCTCAGAGAACGGGGATACCTCTGAAGTTTTGAAAATGTTAACAGACAGACATTGTGAGCTATACTTTCATCATGCAAAACACTTCCTTGGCCTCTGTGGATTCCCACGGTTGCCTTGCGGAAGATTAGTATGAAGCATTTTCTAAACCACACACACTCATAGCACCTTTCACCGGCTGGCTCCAACTTGAAAGGCCACTATATATATTCATACATTTTTATTTCATAGTTTTCCTCTATTTTGTGCTTTGGGCTATATCCAAAATATCTGCCCGAATAGGAGATGGGATTAGGGAGCAGAAGAACGTAGGAGCTCTCAGACTGGTCTATCCAACCCAGTATTATCTCCCTGGCAATGGCCAGCCCAGTACTGGGCGCAAGTCTTGGACGGAGTGATCCATCATCTGCCATTCACTCCGAGCTGCTGGTCATTGTAGACTACATCCCCTGACCAGCTCAGCAACTAGACACGGACGGCACTCCTCTATACTAACGGCCTTCCCTCTCTCTCCCAGTGGAAGGGCTCCCCCAATGCTCCAACAGCTGTAGCTTGTTGGCTTTCAGATTCTACTGTTTTCTACAAGCTATAGGTTTCTTTCGGGCTTTTTTCTTGCCTTGCTTTGTTCAGTAGAGGGGAATATCCCAGGAAAGAATAATTTATTTTGTATTTGCTCTGGCACAAAAATGTTCTAGCACTATCTTCTCTGTATTAGATGGGTCTCATAATTAAAAAAAAAAACAAAAAAAAAAACAACCCCCCCCACCAAACTGGATTCCCTAGGTTTCTTCTTAGGAGAGGGAAGTGAAAAGAATTATTCCTCGCATTCTCATTTCTTTTTGAATGTCTATATTTCTTATCCCTCCCGAATCAACTTGGAAACAGCTGCAAGAACTCTCTTTGAGTTCCCTGGGAAATTTCCAATTACTTTGGCAACTAAATCAAAACAAGATGCAATGCCAATTTTGGATCTCTATATGAACCTTTGGACATCATTCTCATTGATTCTCTGAACATCAGGAAATTGCATAGCTTCTTGTAATTTCTTTTGACCATCCTGTGATTAACTGCAGCTGACCAGACTGTAGTTAACCTGTTTTAAACCTGGGTTTAAAAAAAAGGACTGGATAAGTTTTTAGAGAGTAGGTCGATTAATGGCTATTAACCAAGTAGCTTACGGGATGAACGTCTTACTGTTGGGAGCTGGGAGTGAACAATGGGGAATGGATTGCCCATTGGGACTGTTGGTTCTTGTCCCATGTGATCGAGATTGGCCACTGTCGGAGACAGGATGCTGGGCTTGATGGACCATTGGTCTGACTCACTATGGCACTTCTTATGTTCTTAGACCATTAGTGACCAAGAGTAAATGACAGAGAGGCAATAGTTGCTCTATCCCGGAGGTGGGGGACCTCAGGACCAGGGGCCTAAGGCAGCCCGTGGCTAATATTAGGCCCTTTACCAACTACTGAATTGGCCCATGGATCCAGTCTCAATCCTCCCATAATTAAGGCACGGCCCCTGTCCCATTATAATCACAGACATTCGAAGGCATGAAACACAGGCAAGGTAACTGTTATGCTTTGCAAGCGTGATCAGCAGAACGATTTGTGCAGCGCATCCAAATTTGGATAAAGGATGACTTTACAGAAGATCAGAACCACGTCTTGTGCTTGCTTATAACCTAGGCTCCATTCACCCCCACTGGGCCTTGCTCTTTCAGCCTCATCCTTCGTCCTGTAAGTGAGCAGAGTGCGAGGCTGTACGTCTCTACTGATTACACAGCACATGGCCTTAACTTGCAGTTTCCATACTTTTTGGTGCTTAAGTTTGTTCGTGTTCGCCTTAACCACATCATTAAAACACAGGTTTGGTTTTTTTAAACATAGATCTTACTATACTAAAACAACGGATGCCTCCCTGGGCTCTGCGCTGACCCCTGCGGTCGGCCGGGGGCACCTTCCTTGAGCTCCCTCGGGTATCCTGGGGGGCCACAATGGGGAGGGCGTTCTCGGGGGCTGCGCACTGCGGCTGTAGAACTCCTTCCTGGCAGAGGCCCAGGTGACCCCGAACCTTTCCTTCTTTATACAATTTTGTAAGACCTGGCTGTTCCGTCAGGCTTTTGGTGGGGAGGATGGGTAGGGTGGGTGGGGATTCAGGGGTTTTTGTTTCTATTTTCTTGTTTCTATTTTTCCCCCCCTTTGTTTAATTTTTTTTTACTCTCCCCTGCTGAGATTTTATATGTTTATTAATTTGTTAATTGTTTTAAGTGTTTTTATTTGTGTTTAAAATTGTGAGATGCCCTGAGTTGTTTTTTCAAGCGGGGCGAGAGATAAAGTTGTAGAAATAAATAAATAAATATGAATAGTGGAGGAGCACCTTCAGCCCCATTGAAGCCCATCAGGGTGAAACGGCTGGGACGCACTAAAAGTGCCGCAGTAACAGGATCATTTTAAACATCCCTCTAGAAACTTGTTCACTGGTCATTCTGGCAGTAAATATTTCCCACACTTTTCAATTTCCTCCAAAATGAACAATTTGTCCTTTCCAGCCTTGGGGGGAAAGAAATGAGGGCAAACCCCCGTTTTCTTCGGAAAGTTTTCATTTCCGCCCGAATCCCTGTATCTTGAATCACACCCACCCACTTGCCCATTCCCAAACGCATCCCTCCATCCAGCCCCACACACATTTGTCCAACCCTTCCCTCCCCCCATGTCTCCGGTAGACTACTTGCAGAATGGCGTCATCAGCATGGAAACCACAGAAGAGACCCCTCGCTCACATGCTAAGATAAGAAAAGGGCCCCTTGGCACAGCACCCCCTTGAAACCAGGACAGAAACCAGGGCTTAAAGCTCTTCAGAACAAAACTGGTGTCCTCTGCTCAATGGGAATTTCTTTGAACAAAAAGATTTATCCCACAGTTCATTGGGAGAGGCAGCTCCCTCCCCCCACTCAGAGCAATTGGCTCAGGCTCTCTGCAGGCTCAGACAGGAGTCGCTGTGTTCTTACCCACAGATACCCCTGCAAGGGAATTCAAATCTGCGAGGTTCCTCATAGCTGCATCCCTAGAAGGGAAATGTCCGGCATCCCCCATCCACTTCTCTGAGAGCAAAGAGCACAATGAATTTCACAGGTTGAACACACAAAGGACTTTATTATCTTCCTGCCGAGCCAGTCCTGATCAGAGCCAACGGCCCTTAGAGGGGAAAAGCCCCAGACCCCATCCCTTGCCACTGCCGTGAGCCAGACAATTTCAGATGAGAGCCAGCGGCCCCTAGAGCATAACAGTCTCAGATCCCTTTCTTATTTATTGTAATTTTTACCCCACCCTTTCCAATTAGGCTCAGGGAGGATTAAAAAACATAAAAAAAATATACAGCAGCTAAAAAGTCCCCTAGCCTCCCCACCCACCAAACCTTTTCCTTCACCCCTCTGTCCAACCCTAGCCCTCCTTGCCAAATGCCTGGCCAAATAAAAAGGTTTTACATCTCTTCCAGAAGAAGAGCAGGCTCAGGATTATTTATTAAAACATTTGATATCGCACCCCTCCTGCCAAAGGCAGCTCGGGGAGGCTTACATTATATAAAAACATAAATATACATGTATAAAAATACACAAACAACAAACATAAAACATCTAAAAAGAGGGAAGAAAAAAAGAGGGGAAAACATCCCCACTGAGAAAAGAGGGAGGAAAAAGTACCCCACCCTTACCAGCCCCCATAAAAATAAAACCCCACCCCTCACCCTCGCCAAAGGCCCGGCAGAACAACCAGGTCTTGCACTGATGTCGAAAAGAGGAGAGATCGGGGACCACCTGGGTCTCTGCCGGGAGGGAGTTCCACAGCCTCCATGAGGTCACTGAGAATGCTCTCTCCATAGTCGTCCCCCGGGATACCCGGGTAGGCTTCGAGGAGGACGCTCACGGTAGACGGCAGGGGCTGATCCAGAGCACGGGGAGTGAGGCAATCCCGCAGATAAGATGGGGCCCAAGCCGTTTAGGGCTTTATAAGTAAGAACCGGCACCTTGAATCGGGCCTGGAAGTCTATCGGCAGCCAGTGCAGAGAACGGAGCACCGGTGTCATGTGCTCCTAGCGGCCTGTTCCCATAAGGAGACGGGCCGCCGCATTCTGCACCAGCTGCAGCCTCCGAACCGTCCCCATGGGCAGCCCCACGTAGAGCGCGTTGCAATAATCCAGCCTTAAGGTGATGAAAGCACGGATGCTAGCGGCCAGGTTGGAGTCGGAGATGTACGGCTGAAGCCGTCACACCAGGTGTAGTTGGCGGAATGCGCTCCTCGCTGCCGCTCTAACCTGGGCATCTAGACGAAGCTGTGCATCAAGGAGCGCTCCCAGACTCTGAACCTGGGGAACCAGTGGGGCGCGAACCCTGTCAATGATGGGAGACGCCGCGCCCACCGCCTTCCCCACTAGCGCTGCCTTCGTCTTGTCGGGATTCAATTTCAGGTGGCTCGCCCTCCTCCAGTCCCCCCCACCGTCGCCAGACATCGCATAAGCACCGAGAGTGTGGAGTCTGGGTCGGATGAAAAGAGAGAGGGAGTTGAGCGTCAGTCGGCATATTGATGACAACGAACTCCAGAGTTCCTCTCCTCGGGGCTTAGGCAGATCTCCAAGGGGGGAGAGTTCCATAATTGTGGGGCAGCCAACCATGAATGTGCCTCTGCGCGCCCTTGTTGTGAAAACGTCACAGGCAGATGGTACCTGTGATGGTACCCGTGATCCATCAAGTTATTCCCATGCTTTGCTTCCACAGCCTCTCACCCTGGTTCCCCATGGCTTCCCATGGGGTGTCCTTCCAATGAAGCAGGGGCCAGCGAGTGTAGTGTGTCAATATTTTCGCTGGCGCAAGAAGAGCCCGGGAGGGCGCTTTGGAGTGGGCATGTCCTCCGAGTCGAGGTCAAAAAAGTCATGTCCCGTCTTCCTAATCTGTTCTTCCAGCACCTTGTGGCGCTTCATGTCGGAGAGCACCTTGTCCAAACGGGCCTCCCGCTTTGTGCTCTTAGCCGAGGAGCCTGGGGATAAGAAAGGGAGCTAGGTCACTTGGGTTCCCTGCTAAGGAGGAGGGGGCTAGTGAGTTAGAGCGGGGGGGCTGGGACTCCTGGGTTCTCTGGGGAGGGGAGTGGGAGCTAGTGGGTTAGAGCAGGGGGGCTGGGACTCCTGGGTTCTTTGGGGAGGGGAGTGGGGGCTAGTGGGTTAGAGCAGGGGAGGGGGGGGCACTGGGACTCCTGGGTTCTCTGGGGAGGGGAGTGGGGTCTAGTGGGTTAGAGCAGGGGAGAGGGAGCTGGGAGCCAGGACTCTTGGGTTCTCTGGGGAGGGGAGTGGGGGCTAGTGGGTTAGAGCAGGGGAGAAGGGTTCGGAGCCAGGACTCCTGGGTTCTCTGACAAAAGCATCCAATGGAGCAGAAGCCCCAGGAAGCCCGGACACCTGGGTTCTATTTACCTGGAGTTCGCCGGCGGTCAATCAGGCTGCTCTTGGGTGTGGAGGGCTCATCATCAAAGTCAAACTCTGTTGGGATGTGGGGCCTAGAAATGGGAAACAGGATTAGAAACCAGAGATTTCAGGAGCTGTCCCTCAATCCCATGTGTACCTCTGCTACCCTAGCCCTGGGGCTTCCTGCTCCCCCCCCCCCCCCGCCAGCTTGCTCCCAACAGTACCCCTCAATTCTGAGTGACATCCCCTGCTACCCCAGTTCTGGGATTCCCCCACTCAATCCCACACAGTACCCCAAAATCCCAACCTGCTATTCCAGGCCTCCTCCCCATTCAGCCCTGCCCACCCCTTCTTACTTCTCCTCCTCCTCCGGCTCCATCTCCCCCTCCGATCTCTCCTCCTCCTCCTCCTCCTCCTCTTCACTGTCGGGTTCTGGGGTGGGGGCCCGGCGGGGCAGGATTGGGGTCTGCAGTTCCAGGCTGCCCTGAGAAGCAATGAGCTCGTAGAGACGCCGGATCTCAGATGGGGAGGGCCTCCAGGCTCCAGCAGGGTCGGCTGGGGGGTCTAGCTCTTCATCGCTGCAAGACACGGCCCACTCCTCTTCTTCCTCCTCCTGAGCTTCCTCGCCCTTCTCCTCCTCTTTCTGGGCAGCGGCTAACTCCAGGTCAGTTTCCTCATCCTCCACGACTAGGGTTTGTATGCCCGAGGTTACCTCGCCTTCCTCTGACTCCATATCGCTGGGAAAGACAAAAAGACGGGGCCTGAAGTAACAAGTCAAGAGGACAAGTCCTAGTTGTCTTGGGGTTTGGCACGGCCCCTGTTCAGTCCTCGAAGCCTCCGTCCCCAGCACCAGGCAGAGGTTCAAAATGATCACACCTTGGGTGTCAGCCTTCCGTCTCCCCGCGAACCTAGCTGCCCCAACTGAGAGGCAATTTCAGCTACACAGCCCCTCTCGTTAGGCCAATTCTGAGGCCATTTAAAAAACTATTCATGTCAAACCAACAGCCATTTGGGTCTCACTCACACCAACCCAGCAGCCATCTTGGATCCCATACCAGAGGTGGTGGAGCAATGATTTTCGGGGATGTGAGGGGGGCGCACGCACGGTCACAGACCCGCTCTCCCTGCTGAGCTATTCTCCAGGGGGGGCTGCTTGAGCAGCCTGTGCAAATGTTACCCTGCCCCTCTCTCTTCCCAATTCAAGTCAGGTTGGTCCCTCCAGGGACTCCCTGGGGACAAGGAAGCCATCAGCTGAGGAGGTCAGAGGAGCAGCAGTGACTGTTGCAGCCAGGGGCACAACATGCCCCCCCCCCCTTTGCTCTTCCTGACCATGGACGGGTGGGGAAGGAAGAGTCCCTCCACCCGCTCCGCAGCCAGGAAGAGCTGAGCTGAGTGAGCCCGTCCCCCTGCAGCCTGCATTATTACTGCACACTGGCTGCGTCCGTGGAGTGGCACGCATCAGTGGCCAGCCCAAGCCAGTGTGCTGTGGCTGTGTGGGCACCGGGGGGGTTGGAGTGTCACGGGGCAGCAGAGCATGGCAAACTGCGTATTGTCAGGGATTTTATACTGCAGCCTGAGGGCTATGGATGGCCTGTCTGCCCATTCCTGAAGCATTTGTATTTATTTGGGAGTACCTGGAACCCGACTGGAGCCTGGAAACCTTCGTATTTATTTATTAACGTCAATTTATATCCCGCCCCTCCTGAGAACAGCTCGGGGCAGCTAACCATTTTAAAAGCATAAAAGTACAATAATAAAATATAACAATCATCATAATAATATAATAGTTTTAAAACAGGGTTAGAACAAAAAAACAAAGAGAGAAATATAGAAGGGTAGGGTGGAGTAAAAACCCCTAACCCCCCCCTCCCCCAAGGCCTGGGCGACCAGCCAGGTTTTACAAGCCCGCTGAAATGTTGAGAGGTTTGGGGCCAGGCGAGCTTTTCCTCCGGGAGGGAATTCCAAAAGTGCGGCCCGGCCACCGAGAATGCCCTCTCCATTGTAGCCCCCTGCTTAACACGGGGGACCTCCAGGAAGGCACCCCTGGCAGACAGAAGGAGCCGTTCTGGGGCGCGAAGGGTGAGGCGGTCCCTGAGGTACGAGGGGCCCAGACCATGAAGGGCCTTATAGATCAACACCAACACCTTGAACCTGGCTCGGCTCACTATTGGCAGCCAGTGCAGAGTCCGGAGCACAGGTGTTATGTGCTCCCAACGGCCCGTCCCCAGGAGCCAGGCCGCCGCATTCTGCACTAGCTGCAGCCTCTTGACCCAGGACCTGAGAGAAGGAAATGTTTAACACAGGAGAAGCACTGATTTAAGTTCAGACAAGGTCCCCACTCACCACTGAATGCAGTGTAATAAAGGAACAGTAATATGTCCAGGCTAATAATACCAGGCTAAGTGAGCTAATGTCCAGGCCATAAAAACTCTCAACTAGGAGTACATTGGGGCTGAGAGAATTCCTAGAGGGGACAAAAGAGACAAGAGCAGGATGCATTCACCGTGACCTGAAGCACCGGAACTATATCAAACAGGGAGTTGCAGTGAGCCTTAGGAAGTGCCCAGGCAGCATTGAAAGGTTTTTAAAAGCAGGCTCGAGAAACATTTGCCAGAGCTAGTTTAGATGAATACTGCCTCGGTGCAGGGGGATAGACTAGATCAAAGGTGGGGAACTTCACTCCTGGGGGCCAAACTGGTTTTTATTTGGCCCCTTTCCAGCTCCTGGATCTGGGTCCCTGGATCCAGTTCCTACCCCCAAGCACCGAGTGAGTGTCACAGAGTGTGGGTGCCATGCTCCCCCAGCCCTTGCACCTTCAAGCGCCTTCATGCTGCTGGGGGGGGGGGGGG
>QEPC01011901.1:28157102-28180957 GCA_003113815.1 Sphenodon punctatus | reverse complement strand
GGGGGGGGGGGTTGTGGACAATACACTGAAATCCACAGCGCAGTGCGCAGCAGCAGCGATTAAAAAAGCAAACAGAATATTAGGAATTATTCAGAAGGGGATAGAGAATAAATCTCATAGCAGAATCAATCTTTTCACCATTAGTCAACTAATTTCTATACAAAAAATAACCCCTCCTGATTCACAATGATGTCTATATGGGGGAAACGAATTTAAAATTCACTCCACTTTTACTCTGCTTCCCTGGGACATAACCATGAGCTCTCTCCACTCGCAATGGCGTCTGGAGATCAAAAGCTAGAAATACCATCCCTCTACATTGAAATAGCACCAACAATCCTTCCAGGTGTTTTCAGACATGACGCTAACCCCAGTTTAACCACACTTGAACTTTTCTTATACATGTTACGGGGCTGTATTGGTGCCCTATGCAGCCATTCAAAGGCGTTTGGGGCGGGGGGGGGGAGGACTTTGTGAGTAATGTGGAATTGTGAACTGAACAGTTTCCTTCTGAACTATGATCGTGGGTTCTTTCCCCACGGTGCTCTCTGTGGCTTCTAAAATATCAAGAACTAAGAATAACACCCATCTGCGTTTAAAGAGGCAGGTGATTAAATACCAACCCTGTAGTAGTTAATCTCCCTTAAAGGTGTTGAGGAAGGAGAGTGCAATGCCAGACGCCTGGGTTCTCTGCGTGGAGATCAGGGACACAGGCGTCCAGCTGGAGGACCAGCTGGCTAGGTTCACTCTTCCCCCCCCCCCCCCCGGGGTCTCACTGGGTGGCTCAGCTCACAGCATTATGGCGCCAGAGCAGCGATTAGACGTCAACGCCCTAACCACCCTCAACTTCACTGCCCGCTCCAATGGCGTTGTGAACAAGCCCTTCACCAACGAGCGCCTGCCCAATATGGGGAGGGGGCTGGGAGCCAGGGGGCTAGTTTAACACAGTTTGGCTTTTGTTTTCTCCCTGCTTAGTATGCTGTAGCAATGACACGCGCCTAACCGTCTTGTGGTCCTTGAGTCTGAGACTCGTTATCCAGAATCTATCAGCTCTTTCCAGAGACATGCAGAATAATGAGCCTTGGTTCAGATAATGAGACGGTCTCACCTTTTGCATCTGACGACGCTTCACTTTAGTATTTTCCTTGGCTTGTCGTTTAGCTTCCCCCGAACAGTTATTTTGTAGATCTGAACGGCAACGCAATTCTAGAGAAAAAGTTAAACTCACCAATGAAACTTAAAGCGCCTGGGAAACGTGTGTTGTGGCATGCTGGCAGCTGCGGTGGCTAGGGGTGTAGCCCACTCTTAAGGTACACTGCCCAGCCTAGGAATGGCAGGGGCAGGAGAGAGATCTGGCACAGAATGTTCTGATCATTTCCCAGCCTCTGCAGATTGGTCTAGATTTCCCTTAGAAAAGTCAGATAGCTGCAGCGGCTCTGCATATGGATCGCCAAAGCATGACTGTCGGATTGTAAGCCACTCAGGGCAGGGAACTCTCTCTAATTACGCCTGTTTGGCACCAAGCACATTGCCAGCAATGAATAAAAATTATAATACTCTTCACAGGGACAGTTTTCATAGGTTTGTCCATATTGCTGCCGTTGGCCTGTTTAACAAGGAGCCACACATTCTTAAATCCTTGCTCCACATCTCCTACGTTTCCATAACCTGCTGCTTCAAGCAAAGACCGCAGCAATTCCCACAAGGGTGCCAAGCCCATAGAATAATCTTAACTCACCCAGCCAAGAGGGATGCAAAACATTTCCTTCCTAACCCTTTTTGAGCAGTTTTGACAAGTTCAATTGCCCAGTGGTCCCTTTTGATCAATGAATGGTAGAAAATTAAGTTAATTGCTCTGCTCAGTAATCTTACACATATATTCTGCTCCTTTATATGTTAGTGTGAACTAGAGCTGCTCAGAATTTTCTGATTTGTTTTTCCCCCCTGAAAATAGCATTTCCATGAATATTTGAGGCAGAGCTCGGTTCTTTGTCCATTTTTGAAAAACATAATTTTTGTTTACAAATATTAAAAGCTTTCAGGGTTAGGGAGTCGGAATTAAAAAAAAAAAGAAATAAACACCAAAATTCCAGTATTTGGAACTTTCAGTAATTAAATGTTTAGTTTTGACCTACAAATGCCCTTTCAAACTATTCAAAGCCTGAACATTGTGTACAAAAATGTTGACCAGCACTGAAGAAGTCTCACTTTTCTTTTTGAGTTAGATGCTAACGTATTTGTCAAAGCTGAAAACATGTCATGTAGTGATTGACTTGATTTTTTTTTTAAGTTATTGGGTGAAATCCATCACCTGTGAAACTTCACAATGTCATCAAGAGGTTCACTTGGCCTGTTGTGTCTTTAACAGCAAGAGATGTATTTTGACATTCATTAACAAGTCAATCCTACGTACAACAGAAAAATCCCACTATGGTTTTCATGATAGCTGACTGTGCGTCTGCTCAAAATCCGTAGTATATCGCTTCATGCTAAAAATTGCACGGTGCAAACAGGCAAAAAGCTGTATTTCTTTTCTGCATAAAATTGTTCCCTCTTTTAAAAAGAGGTTCTCTGAAAACACTGTTGACTGTTGGACTCAAAAGAGAGAGACAGCTGGGTGTCGTCAACATATTTATTTTAATTTTTTTATATTAAATTTTTTATGCCGCCCCCTCCTGCCTCAGGCATCTTGGGGTGGCTCACAACATATTAAAAACATTTTAAAACATTAAAACAAACAGTAGTAATTCAATTAAAAAACTATATAAAACCCCCTCCCCCCATACCCTACATGATCATTGTTATTCAGGAATAAGCATTAATCAGGATTTGAAGTGGAAATGGTAATTCCAATGTAAGAGTCACAAGAAAGACTGACTCAATCCCATGGTACACTGCAGCTGAATTTCAGTGCCTTGGGGAACTCTGACAAAGAGGAGAATGNCCCCCCCCCCCCACCTGATCTCCTTCGGGAAAGGCCTGGCGGAAGAGCCAGGTCTTACATTGTCTGCGGAAAGAGGGGAGGCCGGCAGCCAAGCGGATATCCGACGGGAGGGAGTTCCACAGCCGCGGCACAGCCATGGAGAACGCCCTCCTCGTAGTGGACACCTGGGAAACCCGGGGGACCTTGAGGAGGACGCCCCCAGCCGACCGCAGGGGCTGTTCCAGGACCCGGAGGGTGAGGCAGTCCTGCAGATAGGTGGGGGGGGCGCAAGCATATTGATGACACCGCACACCGAACCTCCTGATCACATCACCGAGTAGCTGCATGTACACGTTGAACAGGAGAGGGGACAAAACCGAACCCTACGGGACTCCACAAGAGGTCTCAGTATGATGAAAAAGACTCCCCAAGAACCACTCACTGCGTTCTACCGCTCAGGAAAGAGCGGAACCATTCGAGAACAGTCCCGACCACCCCTGCACAGTCCTGCGGTCGTGACACCAACATCCCGTGATCAACTATCAAATGCAGCTGAAAGATCTAATTAAAACAAAATGTTTGTCTCACTGAGACCTGACCTTATTAATTAATTACATTTATTATTTAAAAAAACTTTTTACCCTGCTCCTCCTACCAAAGGCAGCCTGGGGTGACTTACAATATTAACCGAGACAATTTTTGTGTCTGCTCTCATCATCTTTCAATAGAAAACTTAAAGAATAAGGCTAAGAAACAAAATACTTTGAGTAAAGAACAAAAGTGGAGTTGTCCCTACTGTGGAGACATGCATACATCTTTCTTCCTATTTTTCTAACTAAAGTGGGTTCAATAAAAAAATCCATCTGAACTGCTTGTCTCCAAAACTGTATAAAACTCTCCCATGCAAGTTCACCAAATCATTCTTTAAATGTAATGAATATTGGACTCATTCTCAAAACCCAAGTCTGGCAACCCATATGCACGAGTTTATTAACCATTCTGCATGCCCTTCCACAGCCATACGTTCAAGACCTAGTTTTTAAAGAAAAACACAACTATTCTGCGGACCAAAGCAGATGGTGACTAGCAGCCTTAATCACGAATGGGAAATTGTGCACAACTAAAACATGATCTTTGCAGTGGAGAACTTACAAGGCACCACAGCTGGTGGGACTCGAGCAGGACTTGCAGCTTCTCCAATCATTCCCACACTCCCTTTCAGATCCCCAGGACTCGGCTGGCTTCCCTCCCCAACCCCTCCCCAGCTCTTGGGTGCCATGGTGGATCGGGCTTGGGCAGGAGGACACAGTGGCAGCTGAAAGTCCTCCCTGCTTCCTTCTTCCTCGTAACTTACTCCTGTCCAGAACCGGATAGCTTGCTCTCCCTGACCTCCAGCACCATCAACTGATTAAAACAAAATGGCAGTGGCACCTTATTACCGCCAAATGCCCACCTCCAGTTTATTACATTTAAACTGCTTTACAATCTGTGAGCTGAGAAGATTATATTATTCAGCTCTGAAGCTGTTTTTCAGTTGCAGTGGTGGAAAACTTTCTTTATTTTACCCATAGGCCTTTACCTAGCATGCATAATATAGGTAGCACTTTACATTATGCCCGTAAATCTTTTACTGCACGTAGAGCTAGTCAGTGTATTAATTTTGTGGGTTGTAACTACTACAGCACTACCTGCAATGCTTTGACATCTTTGCTGAATGTCCACATGTCATGGAATCTTTACAACTTGCATGATAGTTGTTCAGGCACGATGCTTTAGCTACTCAGGCTAACTACCAGCCCATCATTGTGTGAAATGACAAATCTATGCTGTCTCATTTCACAATTGCCACGTTCCTGAAATCGCACCAGGCTTTGTTCCTATCATACAGTATCCAGGCCCTCTGGGGAGAGGCAATAGTGTGGAGGTGGCTGGAGAGAGGGCAACCAATGGGTATTGCTAAAAGTTTTGTTCTGTAACTGATGCTTGTGAAGGTTAGAAATCCCAGTGCTCAGCAAGACACAACAGTGTACCACCTTTGTTAGCATGCTATGCACAGAGTCTTCCTGCTCTAAAATTATTTACCTCTGGACTTTTGTGCCCCAATCGATTGCAGGGTATTTTAGCTGACATCTACAAACTTCTAAGGCCTGACAGACAGAAAGAGAGTCATTACAGTTCTTTAAGGGGCATAGTTAGGGCGGTCACCAGAGACTGCAGCAGAGGGGTGTTTCTATTTTCTTTTGTTCCCCGTAAAAGGAGTTTTATGAGGAAAAAGAAAAAGGAGACTAGAAGATAGGGTTGGTGTGGGTTAACCACCCTCCCTCTTACATTTTGAACGGACAGCTAGGAACCTGTCATGGGGAGTGAAGGCGGCACCCTTCGCAGCATCAAATCCCACCCCGATGAAGTGAATATGGTGAGACGGGGAGAGAACAGATTTCTCCCACTTGAGAACCAACCCCAAAGGTGCTCTCCAAGGTCACACAGACTGATGTCATCTAGGCAGATAGCTCGTTAGCAGAGCGTGCTCCGAAGAGCCAATCGTCGAGGAAGGGATAGACGAACCACCACTGGGGCCAGGCATTTAGTAAAGACCCGGGGGGAGGTTGAAAGACCAAATGGGATCATCTGGAATTGGAAGTGCTCTCCCTTGGACTGTGAAGCAAAGATGCCTCCTGAAATCTGGGTGAGTAGCAATGTAAAGTGATGTGTCCTTCATATGTGTCCTTTACCCTTATCCTTGCCACATGGATCTGCCTGCTGTCCTTCTCATCGTAACCAAGCCAAGTACGTGCACTTGAGACCTCGCATCTTCATGAATGTTAGACCCCTTGTCTCTCCCTCTGTTCCCCTTCCTAAGTCTCTCCCCCAGCTCCTGTCTCTCAGATTGTAAGCCCTAGGGGCAGGGACCGTGTCTATTTTATTACTTTGTAAAGTGCCAGGTACACTGCTGGCACTATATAAATGTTTGTTAATAATAATAATAATAATAATATAAATTGTCATGAACACATCCCCCTTTCTCAGGGAAGGAATAATTTGAGAGGACGTTACCATTCTGAATTTAAACCCTTTCACATTTAGACACCTAAGATCAAGAATCCCTTCTGGTTTCTTAGGCACCAGGAAGTAACTTGAGTAAAATATTTTCCCTTGACATGGAACAGGAACTGGCTCAGTCTCTCCCTTGACCAAGAGCCGCCGCGCCTCTGCCTGCAGGATCTGGGGAGCTGCAGGGTCAGTTGGGGCAGTGTGCGCAAACCTATCCTGGGGAGTAGAACTGAATTGGATTCTGTAGCCAAATTCAGCCGTACTGAGGAGTCACTGGTCCAGGGATGGGCCCTGGTGTTGGCAGCTGGGTCGGAGCCCGTTGGGGGCCGGGGGGCATCTGCTGGTGCAGTCCGTGCTGGGCAAGAAGATGGTGTCTTCTCTTGCACTTGATGAGCCCCCATGCCCTCATCTGGCGCCATGTGGGATCTGGGGTCAGATGGGCCTGGGGGATGCTCATGCCCTGGGCCCGGTTCCCTCAAGAGGGGAAACTTCTCTTGGAGGGAGAAAATCACCCATGCCATAGATTTTTCTATGAGTGGGGTTAGAAGGTGTTCAAGAGGGCTCAAAATCTGGTGAATGTCAGGCTCACCCATGTCGCAAGGTTCTTTGTTGTCGAGAGCCTGAGGAGGAGAAGGCCCCGATGAAATCGGCACTGGTCGAGGCCGGGCTGGGGGAGAAGCATGGGGAGAGAGGCTGCTTTTGGCGCCTTTTCTTTGACTTGTGCGCCAGCTCCAGGGAGTGGCAATGCAGAGACGGAGCCGGAGAGCGGCCATGGTCTGGAGTGCTGATGGTGTGCTCTGGAGAGCCCCTGCAATCCTGGTCCATAGGCAGGGGAACATCTCTCTGAGAGACCCAGTGGACCTGGGCAGTTGCCTGCACGGTACCTAATGGCTCCCCCCTCTGTGGGGCATGGGCCAGAGCGGGAATGAGAAAGGTCCTGTGCCCTTGCAGGCTCTGTGGAGTTCGAATGCTCGACAGATGGAGCAGGTTGATGTGTTATGCTCCGTGCCGAGGCCGATCAAGCAACGAGCGTGTGAGTCCGTGTCCGGGAGTTTTAGTCCAGCAGGAAGAACAAAAATAGAATCTTTTGCAGACCACATCTGGAGCTTGAATGTCCAACTGCTTGCCTCGTGCCCAAGGCTGCACTACTGGAGTCTCGCCTCCCTGCATGCAGGACTGCAATGTTTCACGTTGGTGTTCGTAGCAGCCCGAAAGAGATCTCTGCATAAAATTAAACCAGTATTAAAACAGGGGGAAAATTCTTTCTACATGTGGGATTCGTGCCGACAAGGACTTCTTACCCTGTGAACTTTGGCACACACTGGGCAGAATGGGTTGGGTGCAGCTTGCAGATGAAGCTGTAAAACCAAAACAGTGGCTGAAAACAAAAGCCCTTGTTATGGAAAATCTCCAGCTCTTTGCAGTCAATCAGTGATAGAAACCAGCCAATCATGGGAGTATTCCTCCCCCCTCCCCAGGTCTGCCTTCAGTTAGGCCCAGTTTCTGCAGCCGCTCCTGAATCCTAGCTCACTGAGTTCAAGGCGAAAGAGAAGGGGATTTGACCTGGGGGTGGGTGGGGTGGGAGCAGGATGTACTGTGATTTCAGCTGGGGGAGGGGTGGTATTGTGAAGAAGCCTCCCCCCCACCCCGGTTTGTTGTAAGGAGGGGTTGGGGTTGTGTGGGGAAGTATATAACTTGCCGGTACATCATGAGAATGTAAAATCATGAGATTTAAAAAATATATATTTGGGCAGGGGGTGGGTGGGTTATACTTCTTGTTTGACTTCTGGGCTTTTTTAGAGCACCTTGTAGACACGTTGACAAGCTTTTCTTTGCAGTCTTGTGCGCTAAAAGATTAGATGGTCACTGTTAAAATTTTATTTTATTTATTTAATAACTTTTATCCCGCCCCCTCCAGCCTTATGGCAGCTCTGGGAGACTCACAAAACATTTAAAAGCAATATATTAAAAATACATGGAAGGGTTACTAAAACAATAAAAACCACTGGCAAATCCCACCCCCCCAAGGCCCGGACAAATAGCCAGGTCTTACAGACCCGACGAAAGGCCAACAGACTGGGAGGGAGTTCCACAGCCACGGCGCGGCCACCGAGAACGCCTGCTCCATCGTGGCCCCCCGGTTCAGCTGGGGGACCTCCAAGAAGGCACTCCCGGTAGACTGCAGAGATTGCTCCACGGCCCGGGGAGTGAGGCGGTCTCTCAAACGCTTTGAAAATTGAGCCACTTCTTACAGATTCAGAAGCAGAGATTCTCTCACTGTTCCATTGCTCTGCCTCCATGATAAGTTTTCAGAAAACTCGTAACATCCAGAGTTGCCATGAGTCAGTCAAATCCGAGGTTGCGTCAAGCTGGATCAGGTCCGGGGCTCCGGGCGTACGTTTTGGCAGGATTGGAGACAGATAAATTGCACAGGATTGGAGTTGAGCAAGCATCAAAACCAGAGTGGGAGCAAATCAGGGACACAAGCCAGATGGGTCAGTCCAAGACAGGCAGGAAGGGCTGGCGAGGGAATCGACAACATTGAGCCTCGGCACTAGGGATGAGACTCTGGGCAAAATTTCGGTTTCAGTCAATTTCGGTTTCAGTGATCATGTATTTCGGTTCTCTTTTGGTTTCGCTACTATCGGATCTTTTGCATTGATTTTTGTACCGGATTTTTAACATTGAGGTTTTTCAATGGGGGACAAACCGCCATGTTAAAAATTTGGTACAAAAAATCAATGCAAAAGATCCGATAGTACTGAAACCGAAAAAGAACCGAAATTTCGGATTAATCCGAAATGGCCATTTTCGTGTACTTTTGGTTTTATCCAAAACTGAAATTCCCATCCCTTCTAGGCGGCACCATTGCTCTGCCTGGCTTTCCTTTCTGTCCTGTGCCTTTTCATCAAGGCCAGGCAAGTCAGGAGCCAGTAGTCAGGGTCTGGTGGGAACAAGAACCTGAGTCAGAGTGCACTGGTGCTGCTGCCTCTTCCCTGGTCCCAAGGCTGCTGGTTCTAGGCCCCGAGAATGGCGTTCGCACATTGTACATTTAAAAGACTTGTTGGAAAAGTCTCATTCAAACTGGTGTAGGCCGCCGCAGCCTCTCAAAGAAACATAGCAAATATTTTCCAGTGTTTGAAATTGGTGTGTGTGTGTGTGTGTGTGTGTGTTTAGAAGTCTCATAATTCCCAAACACTGGAAACTTTGGTGGTACAGAATAAAAAAAAAATGACAGGTGTTTTTGAAAAATCAAGTTGAAAATGGTGTGAAGAATGGATCTTCTTTTTAAGAAGAATCTTGTTTGGCAACTGTTGCTAGGGCTGTAAGATTTCTAGGTGGTGGATATTATTATAAGCATTTGTATAGTGCCAGCTGTGTACCTGGCTCTTTACAGAACAATAAGAATAATGCGGCCCCTGCCTATGGCTTACAATCTAATAGACATGGAGGAGGGAGACAAGGAGAGGGGACGTAGGGAGAGACACGGGATAAATAACATTCAAGCAGATGCGAAGTCTCAGGTGCACATGCTTGGCTTGGTTGCAGTTAGGCAGGAGTCTGCGGGGAGGGCAGTCAGCAAATATTGAAAGGAAAGTTATAACAGGCATCGGGAAAGGTGGCAAGGAAGAGGTGGGTTTTGAGGAGGGATTTGAAGGTGCGGAGGGAGGGGGTAAGGTGGATATGGGCAGGGATGGAGTTCCAGGCACGGGGGGCAGCAAGGGAGAAGGGACGGAGGCGGTTAGGGGAGCAGGGGAGACGAGGGAGAGAGAGGCCGGGGGTAGAGGAGTAGCAGAGAGTGCGTGCAGGAGTGTGTAAGGAGATAAGGGCTGAGAGGTAAGGGGGAGCCAGGTTGTGAAGGCATTTATAAGTGAATACCAGGAGTTTGTGAAGGATGCGTTCGGGAAGGGGGAGCCAGTGAAGAGAGGAGAGGCTGCACGTGGTCGAAGCGACGGGCCGAGTGGATGACCCTAGCAGCGGAGTTTTGGATGGAGATAAGGGGGGACAGGTGAGAGTGGGGGAGGCCAGTAAGGAAGAGGATGCAGTAGTCAAGGCGAGATATGACCATGGCGTGAACAAGGGTTTTGGCTGAGGGGACAGAGAGAAAGGGTCGAATCCGAGAAATGTTGTGGAGGGCGAAGCAACAGGACTTGACAACAAAGTCGATGTAAGGTTTAAAGGAAAGGTGAGTGTCGAAGACAAAGCCCAAGCTACGGGCTTGGGGGACAGGATGGATGGTGACCCCATCAATAAGGATGGACAGGGAAGAGGAAGAGGAAGGATAGGGAGGAAAGATAAGGAGTTCAGTCTTAGCCATGTTGAGCTTGAGTTGACGTTGTGACATTCAGGTGAAGATATCAGAGAGACAGTTGATGAGGCGAGCTTGGACAGAAGGGGAAAGAGAGTGGGTGGAGAGATAGAGTTGGGTGTTGTCAGCATAGAGGTGATATTGGAAGCCGTGGGAGGTAATGCGTTTGCCAAGGGACAGGGTGTAGATAGAGAAGAGGAGAGGGCCTAGGACAGAGCCTTGGGGAACCCCAACCGAGAGGGGTAGGGAGGAAGTGTTGGAGTTGGGAAGAGACACATTAAAGGAGTGGTCAGAGAGGTAGGAGGAGAACCAGTCAAGGACGGAGCCACAGAAGCCTAGGGAGCAGAGAGAGTCCAGTAGGAGTGAGTGGTCGACAGTGTCAAAGGCAGCAGAGAGATCAAGGAGGACAAGAATGGAGTAACGGCGCTTAGATTTAGCAACAAGTAGATCATTGGTGATCTTGGCAAGGGCAGTTTCAGTGGAGTGAAGGGGGCGGAGGCCAGATTGGAGAGGGTCCAGGGAGGAGTTGGCAGAGAGGAGATCCAGGCAGCGGGAGTAGACAACACGTTCCAGAAGCTTAGAGGCGAAGGGAAGGTGGGAGACCAGCTGGTAGCTAGAGGCGTCAGTGAGGTCGAGGGTGGACTTTTTGAGGATGGGAGAGACCGTGGCATGCTTGAAGGCAGAGGGGAAGGAGCCAGTGGAGGGGGAGAGATTAATGACATGTAAGGGGCAACAGTGGGAATAATGGAGGTCAGGAGGCGGGAGGTGATTGGGTCGAGAGGGCAGGTGGAAGGGTTGGAGGAAGAGAGCAAAGAGGAGATTTCCTCAAGGGAGGCAGGAGGGAAGGAGGACAGGAGAAAGGGGGGACGGGCGGTGAGGGAGCGGGGAGAGGAGACGGGTGGGAAGCAATGTCCCGGCAGATCTTGTCAATCTTTGAGGTGAAGAATGATGCGAGATCCTGAACAGAAAGGGAAGAGGGTGGAGGGGGTTAGCAAAGAGGTTAGCAAATGAGTTCTGCATTGCGTTCACAGTGAAACATACCCAATCATGGATAAAATCTGAGCCCAGTGGAACAGGAAGGGAAAAAGGCAGCCCAACTCTCAGGGTTCTAGCTGGGCTTGGGGAGTGGATGATGGTAGTGGTTCAGATTAGTACCTACGTTTAGTGCCAGTAAACCCAAGATGAACACTAGATCCCACACACCAGTGTGTGAGTGAAAATGCTTGCTAACAGGCTCTGCCGAAGTGAGATCACCCACTCTCGCTTTCCAAGAAAGAGGTAAGCAGCATCACCGCCATCTGACCCTTCTCTCCTCTCCCTCCCAATCTGCAGGGGTCTGTGTGGCTCCTTGCCAATTTCACGTTTGGTGAGGCCAGGAGGTAGGTGACAGCTGGGAGCATGCAGGGAAAGGATTTAGTCAAGGCAGAAAAAAAAAAAAAATTCCCAGAAGCCTCTGCAGCAGAGACAGGAGACTGGAGTTTGTGGCCAATTAATGCGGACATTGCTGGCTTCATTCTCAGTGGAAAGGGCTAGAGTTTCTGAAGGAGGACTCTGCAGGGGGCTGCGAGGGGCGGCCGGTGCTGCCGAAACACAGGTGAGCGGGAGAAAGACACACACAACTAGAGCACTCGCCAACATTCTCCATGTACTCTGTGCTCCGTGCTCTGAAGCGGAGCAGAGTCCGTCCGTTGGGGGCGCTCTTCTCTAGGCCCCCGTGTGGCCTGGGGGGGCCACTATGGAGAGGGCGTTCTCGGTGGCTGCACCTAGACTGTGGAACTCCCTCCCGGTGGAGATCCGGTTGGCCCCGGATCTCCCCTCCTTCCGTCGTGTGTGTAAAACCTGGCTGTTCCGCCTGGCTTTTGGTGAGGGAGATGGGGGGGAGGGGGCATTTTTGGTTTTGTGCCTTCCTATATTTTTTTATTTAATACTTTGAATCAAACCAAAACAATATGAGAATAGGTTACAAAATCCAGTGGTTTACATAACCACTTATAACATTCTTAAATACTAGGTAATCCATGTTTAACACATTTCTTGTTACATACTTATTAAAAATATCTATCAAATAATATTGTTTTATCAATCTGGAGGAAATCTTCATTTTCAATTGCTGCAATAATATTGAACCATGTTGTTTCCAAATTCTTTTTTTTGTCCTTTAATATTGCCATAAGTTTATCCATTGTAAACAGATACCAGCCCCGACTTATCCATTCCTGTAGAGGTAAATGGCCTTCCGTTTTCCAATGTCTCACAATTATGTTGACTGCCACCAGACATAGGATTTTTGAAGCGTCTTGATGTAGCGTCAATGTTTTACTGTCCGGGTAGATGCCCAAAACGGCGATTTCAAGTTTAAAGGGTACCACCATACCGTTTACCGTTTTAAGAAACGACCATATCTGATTCCAAAAACTCTGTACAAAAACACAATCCCATAAACAGTGTTTTAAAGTACCCTGCTATCCGCAGCCCTTCCAACACAAACCTTTACCAGGTGTATTCCCATATTTTAAATGTTGGGGCGTTAAATAAAATCTGGTGGTAGCTTTTAATTGGGTCTCTTTCACTTCTAAGGGGGAAGCACATTCTTGCATGTGTCTCCACATCTGTTTAACCTCATCTTCCATAAAAGATCTGTTAAATTCCTTTTCCCATTTATTTATATACGTGTGTTGTATGGTATATAAAAGTGTCTTTAATTCGTTATAGATACTAGATAGTTTATCCGTTGTCCCAGTCAGGTTGAATAACACACCCCCAATCCCCTTTGGGTCTCTACCAAAACTTTCTATCAACACTGAGTTTGTAAATACACTTTTCAACTGCAAGTATTGAAAAATATCAATTTTCCCCTGTACGATTAGCTCTAAGTCTTGCAGGGATTTAAATTTTACCTTTATTAAACAGGTGACTTACTTTATTAATGCCCTTTTCCCCTAGTTGTTTCACCAGTTTAGGAGCTATTTCTCGTTCTCTAACACCCATCCGCAGTATTGGTGAATGGGGAGGCCTGCGGTTTATCCCCTAATTTTTTCTGTAGGCCCCTCCAGATTTTCAACAGAGGGTATATGAAAGGATGCTCCTGTCTACGTTTTATTGGGATTACACCTTCCTCGACCAACACATCCTTTAATGATTGGAGTTGCGGGAGCTTTTGCTCTGTTATAGGCCACTCAGGGTATTTAGAGCAATGGTACCAATATTGCAGTGCTGTCAACACAGCTGCTTTATGGTACAATCTAATGTCCGGCATATTAAGCCCCCCTTTCTCTTTAAGTTGAAACATTGTTTCCTTCTTTAGCCTGGGATTTTCCCCCCTCCAAACCAGTTCTTTCACCAGTGTATCTATTTGTTTAAAAAACTTATTTGGAAGGCTTATTGGTAAGGCCATGAATTTATAAATTAGTTTAGGTAGAGCTATCATCCTGAACAAATTTATCCTCCCCAACCACGAGCACATCAATTTTTGCCAACTAGTAAACTCTTTGCAAATTTGTTCACTTATGGGAGGGAAATTGGCTGCATAGAGATCTCTAGAGTTTTTTGTTAAGGTTATTCCTAGATACTTAATGCCCCTAGGATTTTCTGGGAACGGAGTGATTGCTTTTATTAATTTCTCCTCTTTCACGGAAGGGGCAAATATAAAGACTTGGGATTTATCTTTATTAATCCTATATCCCGCAACCCTACCAAAGGTTTCTATTTCATTAAGCAATGGCGGTATAGAATCTATTGGACTATCAATAAACAGTGTTAAATCATCAGCAAATAGCGCCAATTTGTACTCTCGCTCACCTATCTTCATTCCTTTGATAAAGTTTATTTTGACGGAGGGCTGCAGCAAGACCCTCCAAGGCTATATTAAACAATAATGGGGGCAAGGGGCAGCCTTGTCTTGTTCCTCTCCTGATTTCAAATGCCGCTGTATTATGTCCATTAACTTTTAGTTTAGATCGAGGATGGGCATAAATAGCTTTTATCCATCTGAGAAAATTCCCCGAGAGGCCAACCTTACTCAACACTGCAAATAAATAATTGTGTTCCAAAAAATCAAAGGCCTTTTCAGCATCTGCCACCACTATCATAGCTGCTTGTTTTGTTGTATTATTGTGCTGTTGTGCATAAATCAGGTTGACCGCTTTCCTAACCTTATCAGTCCCTTGTCTTCTAGGAATAAACCCAGCCTGATTCAAATGAATAATTTCTCCTACTGCCTTGAGGCGAGTGGCCAGTATTTTTGAAAATATTTTAAAATCATTATTTAATAATATAGGCCTGTAACTGACACACTTAGTAATTGGTCGGCCAGGTTTGGGAACTAAAGTTATTTGAGCGTTGTATAATGATGAAGGCAGCACCCCTGTTTTCAGGATCTCATTGAACAATTTGGTGAGATGCGGGCTAAGTAGTTTAGAAAAATTCTTATAAAATTCGGAAGGGAACTCATCTGGGATGTTTGCTTTATTATTTTGCATACTATTTATCGCTGTTTCAACCTCTGGGATTGTAATTAAAGTATTCATGAAGGCCTGTTGATCATTATTATGTTTGAGTATTTCAATAGTGTTTAATTTATTTTTTATCTTCACAGGGTCCGGTTCAGACGAGGCGTACACCATCTGATAATGTCGTAGGAATTCCTCCTGAATTTGAACCTGATCTGTTAGCCTAGTATCATCCTCTTTTATAATGGTTGTAATTGCGGCCTTTTGTTGTCGAACTTTAACTAGGCGTGCCAGTGCCTTGCCCGCTTTATTACTGTTGCTAAAATAATAAAATTTTATACGTTTCAGTTGTGTCTGGACCTTTTTCATTTCTATAGTATTGATTCTCTCCTTCACTTTGGGTGAAAACAGACATGACGCTAACCACCCTTTAACCACCCTGGGTGGTTATATTGATGCATGTTGCAGGGCTATATTGGTGCCCTATGCAGCCCTGAAACACGCATAAATGACCCCCAAGGGTGGTTAAAGGGTGGTTAGCGTCATGCCTGTTTTCACCCTTTGTTAATTTGATTCTGAAGCAGCCTAGAGGGGGCTTGTTTATTTATTGCTTCTAATTGCTTCAAAGGCTGCTGTTTTTCTGCATTCGAGAGACTCTCAAATGGAATAAGGGCAATAATTTCTCCTCCTCAAAAGTCATTTGATTTATTTAGCGATTAGCCATTTTTACCAGAACAGTCATTACAATATAGAGATAAAAGATGAAAATCCCCTCCCTCACCCTCCCACGCCTCCCATGCTGCCCCAACCGCCTTCGTCCCTTCTCCCTCGCTGCCCTGCATGCCTGGAACTCCCTCCCTGCCCTCGTCCGCCTTGCTCCCACCCTCCACACCTTCAAGTCCCTCCTCAAAACCCACCTCTTCCGCTCACCCTTCCTAACTCCTGTTGATCATCCACACCCAGGATTATCCCCCACCTGTTATCTGCAAACTCCCAACTTACTGCAACCAAGCCAAAAACGGGTACCTGAGCTCTCGCATCCTCATGAATGTCGCATCCCTTGTCTCTCCCTCTGTTCCCCCTTCCCTGTCTCCCCTCCCCCTGGCTTTAGATTGTAAACTCTCGGGCAGGGACCGTGTCTACCGTATTCTTTGTAAAGTGCCAGGTACATTGCTGGCACTATGTAAATGCTTATAATAATAATAATAATAATAATAATAAAATGAAACACAATTGTGAACGACGTATTCAAAATACACTTCCGCAATTCTCCAGAATCGAGACAGAGGTAATCTTAAGTTTCCCATCCTCTCCTTTCTCTTACTGAGCCTTAAAAAGGCATAAATAGACGTGTCCTAGGTCACTTTGGCATTATGAGAAGGTAATGAAATATCCAGTTTTGGAATTGGAGGTAGAAATTCCCTTCTCAAGAGGAGCAAAATCCATGATTCTCTGAAGGTTTGATCAAACGAACAGAAAAATAATCCATGCACTAAATCTCCTATTTTCTCAGAATTGTCAAGGCACATCTGAAGCAAATATGGGCAAATGTCCCCTTAAGGTAGCCGGTAAAAGCAGCAGCTTTAGCAAGGGTCAGTTCAAGGAACTCAGCTTAAGGATAAAAACAATAATAATTCCAAAGGCCAAGTAAGAGCAGCTCTTTGAGGTAGGGCTAGTGATTTTGTGCTTCTAAAATAGGAAAGCCCAACAGGGCTGATCTACTGTGCAAACAGAGACAGGGAAGGACCTGCTTCAGCAAAGTACTTACCGCTTAAATAGCTTTCTGAACTGGGATCAGGGATTAGAAAGCAAGGTGCTTGGTGCGTGCGAGTTGCACATCTCTGCTTCTGGCAATACTCTCAGCCCAACCTGCTCTGGCTGGCTGCGGCACTGAGTTTTCAGATGAGTCTCTTCTCAAGTGCCATCCGCCTTCCTACACAGGAGTTAATGTTCCCAGAAGTTGCTGCTGGACACACCGAGAGTGGGAGAACAAGTGGGCATTTTGTCCTGATCCGAGGCATTCCAGGAGGCCCAGAGAGGCCGATAGATACATACGATGAATGGTTTCCAAATGGCTTTTAAGGGATGAGGGTGGGGCAATTCAGGAACTCTTCCAAGGCTCTCAAAATGGCGTGGACAGCACTGCCCCCCTCCCCCTTGAAGTTTCTGCTGCGTGCAAGGTGGGGAATAATAGCGGCAGTCTTGGTTGGAGAGGCAACTCTGAGACTGACTTGTATGTGAAACATGTCACAGAAGGCCACTCAGCCAGTTGTGCCTAGCTATGTTCCCTGGGGCCCCCCTTCCTACTGGGTCTCTTCTGCATGCATCATCGCACCCTTGGGATGCCTTGCTTCCTTGCATGGTTTGCTTACAGCTGTGTGAGCGGACCGTCCATTGCTCTCATCTACCACTGGATCTCATACGTCGGTAAATTGCAAACAAGTTAAACGCACTGCAGTAAGTCTTGGTGCATTGTGTGTTCTCCATAGAAGAGGAAAAGAAACGATCATCATTACCAGCCAGGTTCCCCCCCTCACCACGTTCCTTTCAGTATCAATAAACTCACTGTCTCAAAAATACAAAACATCTCTATGAGCAGCTGAGAAGTTTTCCTCGGGGCCAGGAGTTGAATAGGGCTAGTGATTCTGCTCTCTCCATCTGTCTCTCCTTTATTATTGCCTTCTTCCTTTAAGAACATCCCAGCCAACAGCCCAATCTGTCTTCAGCCACAATTACCACCTCCTCCTGCATGCTCACACACATTTTGATTGTCTCGGGCAACATTAAATTTGATTGTATTAAGCAGGTATCAAAACTTTCCCTCTGGCAAAAACCTCTTCCCTTTTGAACAAATTTTTTCTTCTGGGGTGTAAATCCATGTTGGAGCTTCATACATATAAAGAGAATAAAATAAACCAGGTTTTTCTTAATTGGAAATCTTGCATTTTCCCTTCCCAAACCATAGGGGAGAATATTGTACACAGAACAGAAGGAGAAACGTCTATTTGATAGAATGACTTTTTGCTTGTGGTTAATTCTGTGTGTATAACCTCCCCACAGGAATAATGCTGGGAAAGCGATTCAGATGTTGTGGAGTTTAAATGTTTCAGTTCTTAATATGGATCAAATGTTTCAGTTCTTAATATGGTTCTTGTGGCAATTTCTTTCTGTCTCAGGGAGTTACTTAGTGATGAATGAGAGAAATCATTGATAAGCAGGTTTGCAAATCCTCATAAGTTTACCATAAGTCGGGTGGTTTCTTAAAGCCTCAAACTGCAGGATATGGGCTATAATCCAAGCAGTCTTGGTTTCATTTATTGAAAGGGGTGTTAGTGGGACCCTGCAGAATCTGATGTCCGAGTCAAAGCTCCCACTGATTTCAGTGGGGTCAAGTTTTCACCTTGATTTTTTTGGTTCTTTGTGTTTGCAGAGAAAAGCTTGGAGACGTGACTGCAATGATTGGAAGACTTGGAAACCAAATGGCAAATAAAAGGCTGAGATTTTTTATCATTATAAAATCTTCATGATATTAAGCGAGTCTCAGAAAAATAGGGGGGAGGAGCTGAGGCGTTTTGAACATTTTGGGAGTGCAAACCCTCTATGGACTCCAGGTAATTTGTCATTCTCTCAGGAAGGACTGGGGCTGTTGACTCTAGCAGGTAATGGATTGGCCTTTATAATACAGGCAGCTGCAGCTTGCTAAATGTCCTCCAGACAGGCAAGGCGTGTCTTTGAGCAAACACAGGAAGTAGGTCTATTGCTCTTATGATCATTGTGACTGGGCGATCTGAGACGCGGTGTAAATATATATAGGCTGTAGAAATATAGATGTGAAGCTATTTCCTCCTGTATATAAACTGGAAGGAACTGGCCACTAATACTGTGTTGGCTACGGAAGCTGATGGTCTCCACTGGACTAATGCCAGGTTGAAGATGATGAGTGGATATTACCGCACAATGTTGGGAAGGTTAGTGGTACACAAACCTCTTGTTGCAGGGATACAGAGAGCAGCCACTCTCAGGCAATATCAATGCACTCAAAAGGCTGAGATGTTAATACGGACAAGAAGACACTTTGGTGACAAGGCAAAGACCGTTGAGGCTGTGGGTTCTCGAACTGCGTTTTCAGGTGAGTAGAAGCATTCTGTTCTCTGTTGCTGCATATAACGCGGCGTGGGGAACCTTTTTCCTCCCAGGGGTCCCTTGGAAAACTAGTCCAAAGCTCTGAGGGC
Source organism: Sphenodon punctatus (assembly GCA_003113815.1). Classification (NCBI taxonomy): domain Eukaryota; kingdom Metazoa; phylum Chordata; class Lepidosauria; order Sphenodontia; family Sphenodontidae; genus Sphenodon; species Sphenodon punctatus. The sequence continues at coordinate 28,161,994 of QEPC01011901.1, read as the reverse complement.
TGCAGAGACGTTGGGGGCGAAGGTGGGTAAGGGGTGTGCCCATGAAAAGGAGGGCACAGTTCATGGACCTGTTCCCTCGCCCTGGGCGAGTGCCCTCATCTCTGCTCCCTTATCCTGAGCTCAGTCTGTCAGCCCTCGTGCCCATGAACCAGATCCAGGGCCCCCAGACTCAGGCGCTGGAAAGGGGCCGCGTAAACTCTTGCTGTGGACCGCATTTGGCCCCTGGGCCTGGGGCTCCCCGCCACTGGAATAACAAATGAAAGGGGAAGTACACTGTAAAAAACTGCCGACACAGGTCACCGGTTCCAAACTGCGGATTGTACTGGATTCCCTAATTGGATACCAGAATTCAGAAATGGTGTCCGTAGCAGCCGGAAATTCCCCGGCCCCTAAGTTGTGCTCGCTGTTCTAGGCTGCGTATGCTGTTGCCCTTAACTAACCCCCTCCTTGGGTCTCTGCGCTTGGGGGCGAGCCCGCCTGATCCCCAGCCTCTGACCTGGCGAGTCCTCGGCTCAGCCCAGAGAAGCCATGGTGGTTACTTGTTCCATCCGCCGAGGCCACCTGCAAGCTCCGGCATCTGGCTGGTTTACTCGGCGTCCTTCTGGCCTGCTCGGCCTGCCCAGGACTCCGGCTAACTCTGGCAGCTGCCCGGCTCTGCTGCTTCCTCAGCTGGCCCTGGCTTGGAAGGTTTTACAATACTAAATTGTCACAGGGTTTCACCCTAACCTGGTAGGGAGTCCTCAGAGACTCGCTATTGGCTCTCCTCCCATTCCAGGCCCTTGGGGTCACTAGCCTCCCAGCCCGGGTCGGGTCCCTGTGCACCTTCCCTAGGTCTGTCACCATCTCTTATTTCAGCAGAGCTACTCGTCTCTGCCCGCTCACTGCTTGTGCTGCCGGGGAAAGGGCTAGTCTTTGGTCCCCTGGCCCCGAGCTCCAGCCACTAGGGCGAGCCTCCCAGTGTCTCCTAAGAAGGTTCCCCATTGGGGCTCGGGTCCAGTCCTCCATTGCGCCTGGCCCTGCTAAAGGTCTCGTCCGAGCCTCCTGCTCCTGATTGCTGCCGCACCGCCCCGTTCTCACCGGCTGTCGGGCTGGCTCACTCTGCTACCGCAGCTGGGTTCTATTGCCGCTCCTCCGCTGCAGCTGCGGAGCCTGGCTTCTACCAGTTTGTGTTCACGGCAGCTGTGACCCAAGATGCCCGCTCACCTGGAGGCTACTTCTTTATCGGACTGGCCTCGGCCGAGCCCTCGGTCACCCTGTTGCATAAATCTCCCGTGGAACTTAATGAAATGGAATTTTTATTTTTATTTGAAACCAAAAGGTGATCTTTTATTGCTCCTCTCTGAGTCTGTTGAATTGGGGTAGGAAGCCAGGATAGATGAACGCTAGAAATCGTAACAGTAGCAAGAGGTGTCTGGATAATCCAGGGGTGGACGACCCTTCTGATTTTACCACGGGCTTGGAGAATACTTGGAGGTTCTATTTGAAGCCCCCTCTCTTGACGGAACAAGAGTCTCTGTTTCCATTTCAGTTTGAAATTTAAGTCTTCTAGCCCTCTGGGCTTGTGGAAAAGAGGAGTGAGCAGCTCAGTGCAGGGTGTGACCCAGCGTTGTTAGTATGGAGCCTGAACTGGTTATTTTTGAACATTTGGGGTTGGCTATGTATATTCTTGGCGCTCTGAGACAGGTGCGTGCACTGTCCTGCCCCCCCCCCATGTCCCCTCTTGCCAACAACCAGAGCATTATGTGTAGCTTGTGTACACGACTCTTAATTCAGGCTTGCAGGGTTAATTCTCCCTCACCCATCCTTCTTTGGTGCCTGGCACAATATGGCCTTGTTTTCACTGTGCCATTAACCCCCAAATACCGCTCTTCTCCCCCCACCCAGCTCGGTGCCCATTCTACCTCTGCAGTGACAAACCAGATTGCCTGGCCCCCTTGAGCGCTATACAAGACACCGGTTAAATCAAGCCCCTTATTGTCTCTGGCCACGTGTAGGTTTTATGCTTTGACAGAGGAGTTCTCAGCCCTGTCCTCCCTTCAGTCCTGACCTCGAGCCTGCGTTTCCAGTCATGGGCGCGGCGGCCATTTTATCATAAGCCATGTTGTGAGGCAGACATGCTACCAGGATAAGCACGTTGGCGATCGCGGGTGCGCCGCGTCGTCGTTATACTGTGATTGTTTGCCCAACAGCAAACCAACACCACACCATTGCATCAGCTGTACTGAGGTGAAGGGTGCCCCAGGATCTCATGGCTAAAGGCTCTTTTTACATGGGTGGCACCCACGCTAGCACGCCCAGAAATCTGGGCACACGCATCCCCAAGCATGGAGGCACCGGAAAAACCGTAGGTGGCTCCATGCGTGCGGATGGGTGTGCGCCCCGTCAGAACCCTCCCCCCACCCACCGCACACGAGCCGTGGCGCACCCCCACCCCCACCCCCAAGCAGCCACGGCCTGTGTAACAATGGCCTCAGTGATGCAGTAGAGGAATTGGCAACACACTTGCTAATGTGCGACCGTCTCAGCCATGGAGCAGAGAGCAAGGGGCTCTCGTGAACAAGGGATTAAAGCCAGCACCTCTCCCTCCTCCTCCTCTTTCACAGGATCAGAAATGTGACCATTGAGCCCCAGTTACGTGTGGCTCTATTGCATTTGGAAGGAAAGCTCACCACAAGCAGCGGCAAGTGAACCCTAGCATGTGGGGAAAGGAAAGGGAGCTCTCTCTTTGCTGCTTTTTGCTTATGCTAATTTATTTAGATTTCTTGCAATAAACCTTGTTCCTTGAGGGAAAGTCCTGGCTGCCTAAGACTTTCTGCTTGCTTGCTTCCCTGCTGAGTCATACCAGGCCACGTTGTAGTTGCATCTGCTCTTACAAAACGCAAAAGGGGACCAAAAGGCAGCACCATTTAGCAGCCAACGCGTTCTGGAGAGAGCTGGTCAGAGCACTCAGTGATACGCGATTCTGGGGAGATAATTTTGTCTCCCCCCCCCCCCCAACGACTTGGAGTGACTTACAAAAGCATTTTAAAAAAACCCCACAACACTTACATAAAATTACACAAGCCCAATGAACATCGCACAAGATGGTTAAAACCCAAATTGAAAATTACATTCTTTGTTCCCTCCACACACACCCCTCTCAAAGAGAGGGCTAGAGCCTAGCCCTCCCACATTCCCTTCCCTCTCACGCTCTTCCATAGGGTCTTTATTGTCCCTTGTCTATTTTTCTCACTCTTTTCATTTTCCTCCCTTTTTTCTACAAGGAAAAAGATGCGGTGAGGAAATGAATGTCTGGGCAGTCGAAACATTGTGAGAGACCCTCCCATTCCAAGTGGAGAAGGTGTGATTTGTGAACATTGTGGTGGTGATTAAAATAGCAAACCCCTTCTCTTCTCCACCCCCACCCCCAACCTCTTCTAGATAATCCTTCTGGCTTAAATTGTCTACAGTAAGACTGTTGCAGTTCTAGACTACTAATTTATTGGGGGGGGGGCTTTCCCCGAAGTCTAAATAATATTCTTTCTCCAAACTATATAAATTATTTATTTATTTATTTATTTCCAGTATTTTTATACCTCCCCCTCCTGTCCAATGGCAGCTCAGGGCAGTGAACAACGTGAAATAGAATACAAAATTATAAAATATAAAAATATAAAATACAATATAATATAAAATCTCAAATTAAGACCCTAAAACCACAGAGGTCGAAGAAATAAATAACCCCTTACCTCAAGAGAAAAAAGAGAAAAGAATACCCACCCGCTACTCGTCCCCTCACCAAATGCCTGGTGCAACAGCCAGGTCTTACAGAAGAAGGGGAGATCCAGAGAGAGGTGAATCTCTGCCGGGAGGAAGTTCCACAGCCGCGGTGTGGCCACCGAGAAAGCCCTCCCGAAGGTTGCCACCCGGGATACCTGGGGGACCTCCAAGAAGGAGCCCCCACCTAACCTCAGGGGCTGATCCAGGACATGCAGGATGAGGTGGTCCCACAAGGGGACCTGTGTTGTCGGCATTTCGGAAGTGGATGCCTGGGAGCCGTTTGTCCTCTGGAACAGCTTGTTGACTGAGGTCATTGACCAAAGAGGTCATCGAGCGAGCGGTCATTGAGATTGGAAGGTAATTCCCCATGGGCATTCCGGAATCTCTCTGGTTCCATAAGTCTCTGGGGGCGGACCAACTGAACTGGTCCTACACCTCTCCGGGGGCAGACATGTGCCAGAAGACTGGTCCAGAGGAGATAATGATCCATCCACGACATGGGCATAGTTAATACATCCCCCACCACCAAATCCCGCGCCTCAAGGCCAGTGCAGAATATTAGGTCAAGGGTATGTCCTCCATCAGACGTCGGGCCCACAACCCTCTGAGACAGTCCCATGGTTGTCATGGCGGCCATGAACTCATGCTCTGCTCCCCCAAGGTCGGTGTCAGCGTGGATGTTGAAATCCCCCAGGACTAAGGTCCCTGGAGACTGCAAGACCACCTCCGACACCAGCTCAGCTAGGGCATGTAGGGATGCTGCCATACAGGTAGGTGCGCGGTATATGAGCAGCAGCCCCAGTCTGTCTCCAGCCAAATCGATCACCAGATGGATCCCCTCCATGCCCAAAATAGCCTGCACTGGATACCTCCTCACAGACTAGGTGTCCTTAAAAATAACAGCTACACCGCCTCCCTGCCCCTCTGGTCTAGGCTGGTGCTGTACAGAGTACCCAGCCGGAACAAGATCAGCCAAAATATTGGCCCTGACTCAGTGTCAAGCCAGGTCTCTAATACACATGAGATCGGCTGATTGATCCAGGATCAACTCCTGGATCGTTGTAGATTTATTACCAACAGACCTCGTATTCATCATCAGCAGTCCCGGACCAGCGGTCCCCCCATTCTCAATC